>JBAMJV010010235.1:0-94102 GCA_037951105.1 Echinarachnius parma | reverse complement strand
ACCTCGTATCGTCCATATTGATGGGTCAACTTTTAAAGCTAAATCAAAGAGAAATGATACTCTCATTACGCAAATTTCATTCAAAAGCCACCAGTCCAAATTGACACAGAAAATTCAAATCACCTATGACTAACAAGCTCTTCACTTTATCTCATGCATTTTTTCTCCATTTTTGTCTTCTCTCGTTGGGTTCTTGGTTTTCATCTAATATTTAAGATTTGCAGGTAAATGGTGAGGTGTAGAGATAGTGAGTCATAAATGGCGCCATCCGAGGATAGGATGTATGAAAGGCGATTCGTGTCATAAACGCCATGGACTTGACGGTTTCAAGTTCAACGCTTGAAATGAGGGTTAAGTCTTATTTTAGCGATGAATCTGGTTACATATTACTAGTACATTCTAAATGGCCAGGGGGTGAATAATAACAAGTTGCTGTGTTAAAAGTGAAAGCCATTTTAGACATCGCGAAAAATAGAACGGAAATCGAATTCAACGCAATCCACTTTGTTCCGTCAAAAAATTGACATTAGCTGCTTTTTATAGGTGTGCAAACTTGCTATTAAAGATCTAGTGAACTCCACCACTGACGTTTGTCAAGTAAAAAAATGATTCTCCCGCAAAAAGGTGTGCGATTTCGAGGTGCGAATTATGATAGTAAAATCGACATAATATAATTCTTATTAGTAATTTGTTTTCATCAAGACTAACCCTAAACAGACAATTACTGGTGCATATATCCACAAGGCTATGAGTATATAGGCGTTTATTGCTATATTTTGTTGGTTTATGATAACTATAATCCAATGTACATACATGGGACTGTTGAATCCAATACTTTCATCGGCTGACCGCGACGAATGACCGGGTCGTTGGCTCGGTCGTTGACTTGGTAATGATGACCGGTACGATGACAGACACTGGGGTCAACCAACCTGGGAGAAACGGAGTGACCCTATGTATTGATACAAACGAAACCAACTCCCGATTTACGTACACCACCCCATGGTAGAAATTAAATAACAATTGTTTTGTTTCCTAATAAATATTGCGAGTGGGGAAATAAAGCCTACCAGTAGTGGCGTAGCTACGGGCCACGTGCCCACCCACCCCCCCCCCCCCCCTCCATAATAAAAAACAAACAATATACAGTAGATCATAAGGGGGACATTTTTGAGGGGGGAAACGCGTGCCCCTCCCCCTTCTATTCTATATACTGACAGATGGGCCCATATATTCATGAAAGACCGCTAGCTTAGTTACTTGCTAAGTCTATTTTGGATGACGTTCCTAAGAATTATACGCAAGATATTTTAGTTGCTAACTTGGGTTGACTTAGTGGGTACCTATAAGGCTCACCCAGTTGACCTTAGTTGGGGACTGTTTGCTGCTCAATAAGCTGCACATTTAAAATACACTTAGCAAACAACTAAGCTAGCGGGGTTTCAGGAATATGGGCCCTGATGTTTTGTACACCCTCAATTCCACTACATGCATTATTCCTCTCCATCGCCTTTGTATAGGTTCCCATAATATGCACGATACATCGCTGTCCACACACTCGTACACCACCCCCCACCCCCCCCCCCCCCCCGCACCCCATATTACTACCCTCTCTCGTCTCTCCACCCTCTAATTGAATCCTTTATTCATTAGGTCATTTTGTGAGGAAGAATGATTACGGTGATGGTCATGCTCCTGACAGTTTTGTACCACGACGATGTCCACCTTCAAGACCAGTCCATGTATCAACCATCACCACTACTCCACATGGGCACAACATAATTGTATCCCCATACTGGGACCATCACCCCCACCCCCCCCCCCCCCCCCCCGACGAGAACGATTTCTTTATTCATCAGGTCAGTTTGTGGGGAATACTAATTGCAGTGTTGAGTGGTCGGCCATTCCAGAGCGGACAACTTGACCCCTTCAGAGACCACCAGCATGACTGCATCAACCATCTTTTCAACTCACAACAGTTCATTGCTACATCCTTTCCATAAACCCCACCATCATAACCCCCCCCCCCACCCCACCAACGAGATATAACCGTTTTTCATCCGGTCATTATATGGGGAATAATAATTGCAGTGTTGAGCGGTCGGCCATTCCAGAGCGGACAACTTGACCATTCAAAGACCACCACCATGACTATATCAACCAGCGTTTCAACTCCGTATACATGGTATAATACGGCCCACTGTCAGGACATGACATTGTATTGCTATACACATCCGTGCACCCCACCATCAAATGTCCTCACCCTCATGGGATCAATCCTGTATTCACCGGGTTACTTTGTGGGGAATACTAATTGCAATGTTGAGTGGTCAGCCATTCCAGAGCGGACAACTTGACCACTACCCCTACCTTTGCACCATCATGCCCCCCTCCCCCCCCCCCCCCCCCCCCCCACCAAAAAAAAAAAAAACTAGTACATCTAATTATCTTTGTTAGGTCAGTTTGTAGGGAATTATAATCGCAGTGGTGAGTTATGGGTCATTCTCTTGACAGTGTGAAATACGTTGATGATACCCTCCCAGACACCACAGCTCGAGAGACCCCAACCAATTGCTTTCCCCATCTATGAGGCGCAATTATACCCTCACCCCATCCCCCACCTACTATATCTGATTATCTTTGTTAGGTTAGTTTGTAGGGAATTATAATTGCAGTGGTGAGTTGTCGGTCATTCTCTTGACAGTGTGAAATACGTTGATGATCCCGTCCGAGACACTACAACTCGAAAGACCCCAAGAGACAGTGCATGGGGTGCATTGGTGCCCCTATCAAGGCACCATTATGCCCTCAAAAGACCTATAACCTGATATCATGTCAGTGGTCTAGTAGTAGTAGTCGTCATTCCTCTGACAGATTTCCTTCTTACGGGACTATCAACAATGGCAGCATTTCCCGAGATCTTCTTCAGTTATTGTACGGACAGTAAATGGCTTTCCCTAAATCCAGGCACCATTATGCCCCCAAAAGACCTACTATCAGGTCAGTTGTCTAGTAGTTGGGTATTCCTCTGACAGTTTTCCTTCCTATGGGAACACGCACACCATATATCAACAATGGCAGCATTTCCCAAGGTCTTCTTCAATTCTTGTACGAACAGTTAATTGCTGTCCGTATCCGGGCCCCATCATGCCCCACAAGACCCACATATGAGGTCAGTTTCGGGAAATAATTGTCAGTGTATCTGGTCGTCGGTCATTTCTTTGGCTAATTGCTCTGGTAGTTGGTCATTCCTCTGGCATATTGTCCCCCCCCCCCCCCCCCCCCCTCCCTCAGGGCGAATTAACCTTGTTTTAACCATGGCAGCATCTTCTTATGTCTTCTTGTACGGACAGGCACCACCATGCCCCTACAATTAATAATAATTATCAGTGTCGGCTCTGCTAGTCGGCCATTCCTCTGTGCTAATTGCTCTGGTAGTCAATCATTCAACTGGCATACCCCTCCCCCCCCCCCCTCCCTTCAGGGACAATGAAACTCTGTATCAACCATGGAAGCATCTCCCTAGGACGCTAGTTATTATGGCACTACAGAAAATTGCTGTCCCATCTTCGCACTCTTTGTTCACCCCCCCCCCCCCCCCCCTGTCCCCCGTCCCCGGACTGTCCCCCGAGAATGCATCATATATTAATTAGGTCAATTAATTTTGTGGGGATCGATTTTTGAAGTGGTGAGTGGTCGGCCATTCTCGCTGATAGCATATATAAGACCACACAAAGTATCACCCTTCGCCATAACCCTTTATAGTCACCCGTAGGTAGAGTATATTACTCTCCATTGGAGTCGCAGTGAAAGATGCAAAATTCGCCCCCAACCCTTCGCCTCATCATCCGTCATCGACATAGCAACGCCACTGAAATGAACACACTGACATTGGCAAAACGTACAAATTTGATCAGGGCCCCGTTATTGAAAGGGTTGCAATCGATAGTAAAGTTGCACTAAGCGTAAAGTTTTAAAAATTCACATTTGCACTTTTAGTCACATGATCTGACTTGCAATTAATTGCAACTTTAAAATCGATAGCATCTCTTTCTGCAACATGGCCCTTGCCTAGTGGTCAGAGCTCTGCTCTTCGCACTAATCAGCCAGAGTTCGAACCAAACCTGCGTCTCTCGGATGGTGACAATACAGGACATACATACCAACATTGATTACAAGCGTCTGTAACAACAAAGTAACCAACGAACCATTCACAGAACATGGACATGAAACCATCGTACGACCCGACCCTCTTTTAACCGACCCCTCTGTTTAGAAAGCAGACCATCAAATATTTTGTGGAGGTCAGGGGTCATTCTCAGCATACATTGTACACCCGTAATTCTGTACGGCTTTGAACTTTTGCTTCACAGTGTATCGTTATGCAAAAAGGCCGTACGGTACTGTATGAAGAATCAATCAAGCTTTTGTTCTCCCAAACCAACATTTTAGGAAGTAAATATAATCTACTGAGAACATGTTAGAATAACTCTTCGTATAAAAACATCAAATACATATTGAACTTTCATTCCAAGAAGTACTGTACAACACCATGTTCATGGGTTTTCTTTTGTGAAATTTCCTGCGTTGTCGTCGTTACCATAATCAGCATTATCATTTTAATTAATCGTCGTCATCATCATCATTAGCATCATCATCATCTTTATCATCGTCATCATCATCATCATCATCATCATCATCATCATCATCATCATCATCAACAACACTATCATCATTATCATTGAAACCCAACGTTAACATCAACACCTTAATTATTGTAATAATCATTACCACCACTACCACCACCACCGGCATCATCATCAGTTTCCTTAATTCCGGCATTACTACTAGGCAAACAAACACAACTTTATTATTTTGTGCCCGTTTAAGCTAATTTTCCAGACCAGTTCTCTTTACATTCCAGTTTTGCTTTACATTCTGAATTTTGTTTTTCTTCAAGGACCGGGTTTTCTTCTTCAAGCAGGGAATGGCAGCTAAGGGTCGCACAAACAAGACATCCCCAGAGTAAACCCGTTGCAAATGCTCAAGTATACCAGGACAAAAAACGTAGTATCAGATGAAAGGTTCCAGTTCCATGTATTCCAACACGCTCTCTAACCCAGATTCGGAAAGCGTCCCATTTCCATCTTTAGTTAAAGAAAAAACACAAATTGGAAACCATTTGCCAAAGGAATTCATTATACTATCGCAACAGCCAACAACAAAGACGGCAGAACTCCGGTCTTTTCTCCCAGAAATTTTCCCAGACGGAACAATGTGCGCGCGAAGAACTTAACTCCTCCGTTGTATATTCATGCTATTTAGTACTTCAATTTCTCCCGCACATTTTCTTATTTATTTCTAAAAAATATTTCAAACAAGAGCTAGCGAGAGAGAAAGTAAAGGGGGATTTATTTGAACTTGATGAAAAGCGAGTGAGCGAGTTAGTATTCATGTGGGGGTGAAAACTGAGACCGGTAAAACTTCTGCAAATTTGACTTGGGGTTGATTTCAGTCAATGCCACGATCGTTTCGGGGGACAAAGGCATGGTCTTTGGTATAGCTCTGGGACGCTCGGATACTGTTTCATCCGCGGAGACTAGAAGGAAAGTGTTAGCTGCAAAAGGTCTTAAGAACATTTCCTGCGTCGCTAATCCTCTCCATCTGGTATAAGAAATCCTGCAAGATTACGTTAAACTGCCTTGATGTTATGATCACGAACAATAACGTACGAACATTCTTGGTGATTGAGGAGCCACGAAAATATGATACACATACCATTTGATATATTCACATCATACTGTGTGCAATATGAACACATCCATCATTGGAGAGACGCTGTGTTCGTTGGGGTAAAAATACGAGTGGCAGATTAGGTCCTTTTGCAGCTTAGGAATCAATGCAGATGTATCCTTTTACTAGTTGTTCAACAATAGAACACATTCATAATTTATTAGATTTTAGAGAGACGGTGTCAAACACAGTGTTTGTTGAAGTAATATATGAATTGTAGATAATGTCCTTCTGCATCCCAGTCGTCCACAATATTAAAGTACACCCATCATCATTCGAGTAACACTGCGCTCGTTAGTGTAAAAGTATAAGTGGTTGATATGTCCTTTTGCATCTCAGTCGTTCACAATAAAGCTCACACAATCATCATTCGAGTAACACTGCGCTCAATGGTGTAAAAGTATGAGTGGTAGATTATAGATATGTCCTTTTGCAGTCCACCAATAAAACACATGGGAAAGGGTGATGAACAGCTAAGTCATGTACAGAGATCCCTGTCCAAGGTCAGACGGGGTCTGCCGTCCTAAAACTCGCTAATGTATTTATATCTCTGTATTTCTGTTTTGCCTTAAATTGTTAATAATTAAAGATACTGTCATCCTTTTTCAGGCCAAAAGTTGCGAGATAATGGCATTGTTTGAAAGAAAATACTATATAAGTGCTAGTCTGCAAAGATTACGAGTTGAAAATACATTTTAGTTCAATTATAATACCACATACATCTTAAAATAATAACAGATACATACGATCATTGTAGACCCTGCATTATATTTCGTATAATCCAATAACTAACAATTGTAATGATAAAATGTAAATCAATGAAGCCGCGAGCTATTGAATCTGGCAGATTCTTCTTCAGGCGTACACATGACAGCTAACTATACTCAACATAGAATTATATACATACACAGGTGTGATACATTTACATATCATCAATGGTACACTGACATTTTTGACAATTTGAAATCGAAAGTTTACCACGATTGCCATTCCAATCCTGACAGTATAGGGTTGATTTCCCGTTCTAATTCTGGTTCAATATTGTAGGCGTATACCGTAATATAATCCACACCAACATTGAACGAACTTAATGAATACTCTGTTTGGCAAGCTAAACAACGTATCAACCCATTTTTCTACTACTAGTATACACAAGCTAGAAAATGTCACCACTCCTTATATTCATGATTTGACACATTATTGGCCATTTAAATAGTGTTAGTCCCCGAGGCCTAGTCTTGAAACATTACTTCTGCACCCCAGTGTCTTTGTAGGAAGTCCCAATGTACATGTTTTCACTTGTACACTTAATACATATATGTTCACTTGAGACCAATAACATGTCCTTTTAAACATTCCCGAACTGACGTGTGATATATTTATCTATACCAGTTGGTTGCGTAGTTAACCTGTTCCCTTCGAGTTTCTGAAATCCCCATAGACTGTTTACAAAACCCACTCGGTTCCCGTAGTCAGGGAGGAGGAAGGGCGGAGAGCTATCCGGTTTAGGGTAAGGGGCTAACCCCCCCCCCCCCCCCCCCCCTCTAACTCCCACCTTTTCTCCGACACTTTTGAAAAGACACAATATTATTTGAACAAAATGCATTTCATATTTAGGTAAAATCATCACATTTCGAGGCACTGCGTGTAACCAGCCCATTTTCTAGCAGAATCAGCCAATTTTCCAAAATAAGTCAGCTAAATAATTTCAGGTGGAGCAAACGGTTAAACGACCTCAGACCCTGGAGAAAACTTGCCCGTATACGCACATGACTTATGTACTGGCGAATGGTGGAGGGGGAGGGGGGGGGGGTTAGGGGTTGCACCCCCATTTTTTCAGAAATGCAGTCACTACAGATAGGTTCAGTTAGATGGTTAGGGAGTTTAAATATACTTTAATTTCGCTTTTCATTTTTTCCCCCGTTGACACATCATATTGGGAAAATAAAATGGTTAAGTGTCGAATAAGAGACCGGGTTAGCCCCCCCCCCCCCCCCCCATTTTCTGTTTTTGTTTGGGGGGGGGGGGGGTCGTACGCCCATGGACGTAAGCATACGATGGAGACCAATATCACTCCATTTCTGGGTTCTACTTCCGATGTAGAAGACATTTATTGATACATTTCACTCTGCGAGATGTGGTTATGATCAAAGCACCTGTTCTTATTGAAAAGATCTCTCCTTTTTTCAAATTGTTGCCAAGCTACATTCGAGGAAACTTCCTGTTTATCACAACATCAGGTGTCATGAACTTAACCATGATAAGCGGTTTTCAATAGACCAGTTTATTAATAATGTTTTCTTAAATAATGCATATGCAGGCCGACGTTTATATCCTGAGTGCATGAACACGATGAAGAGAAGTTATCCATTTAACAGGTTGCTAAGCAAATAACAGTCAATCCAGTTTTCAATAGATCGGTTTATCAATAATATACTCTTATTCATGTAGCCCTAAGTTTATTTTCTGAGTGCAAAAAGGATATTCATGAAACATGTTGCTAAGCAAATAAAAGCAAATCCAGCTCGCGTATTATTATACTTATTGCTATGCTATGTCGGGCAAACCTAGGACGAACTTTCAGGTTATCATGGACAACCTTAGTAAAAACAAAAAATTATTACATTAGCCAAGTAAATCAACTTTTTAATTTCGTTCAATTCGATTGTTTATATTTAATTTATTTTGTCCAGAAAACACATAAGAGAAATAATACATAATTATTTCAGACGAAGAATTATCTAAATGGGAAGGGACCTACTATTTAAGTCATACTTAACAATTATAATTGATATGAACAAAACAAATTAAGATGAGATTGAAAACGAGTTGACGACATGACCAGAGGATAAAGAAGCATCATCTGACCAGTATCACTTGACACACATATTAAAGGGGTAGTTTAGTTTTGGTAAGGCTGAACTTTAGTAGCCAGAACCTGCACAGTAACATTATAAACTAATAGTTATAACTCCACCATGCTCGAAAGGTATACAAAATTACAAACGACTAAGTAAAAAGCCTGTTATTATTCAAAAAGAGCCATTAAAACACAAGAGGGCGCTTTTTAAAAAGGCATTGGTTTCAACCATTTTCATACAAAGTTATGCATGTGATGTTTTATTGATATAATGATTAAATAGCGAGATCATCAACAACTATTTAAAAAACGCTTTTGAAAATGTTTGAAAAAGTGCAAGCATTTTTTTTTTTTTTTCTAAAAATCATTTAATTATTTGGGCCCCAAATAATTATAAGATCAGATATATTTATTGATATTTCAGCCGTTTCTCGGTCGATTTTAACCAAATAAAGTGTATTCTGCCATTAAAATTGCATGTTCTCTCAAATTCGACACTCAGTTTTTCATTACCTCACAAAAAAATTGTGATGTGCAGCGCCCTCTCTACCAAAACTAAACTACCCCTTTAATGACAATCTGCCTCATCATGATGGGTTTATATCAAAAGAAACCCCTTTGGCAGCGAAAACAAATACGTGTCTGTCATTCTGAGAAAACATAACACACAACGGCTCATATTAAAGCGTTACAATATATGTCTGTATCTCTTACAAAATGTATAATGAATGGATCCACAATAGTGTCATCTATACTGGGAAAGTCCTTAGGGTAGTGTATATTTGACCCAGTTGTTCGTGTCCATTTACCCCTCTTTTTGACGGACCGTCCGAGTTCCCCCTGTTCCAGCGTAATGATATCTTTCATTAACCCTTGGTGTCTATCCTCGATATTGCAATTCGCAAAGAGGTGATATTATAGTACTACAGTGTTCCCACATAGGCAAAGGTTGTTAATTATATATTCATGAGGCGAATTAAAGCAACGTGCCATTTATTTATTACAAAGCTGTCGCTGCGTCGCCACAACCATCAGCCCCCATATATGCCCAGCTGATATCATAACCAAACAGTGAATCAGAAATAAATAATTGAATTTGAAATATGAATTGAAAAATTACCAGGGACTATAACTACATCGCAGTCCGAGGGATAAAGAAACGATATTTAATTATGAAAATGTACATTACATCGTAGTCATTTGTTTTCCTATCGTGTGTTCACATCTTCACAAGAGAGTGGGGGATATTTCAGAAGACGGACACGATAAAGATGATGATGATGATGATGATGATGATGATGATGATGATGATGATGATGATGATGATGATAACGATGACGATGATGATGATGATGATGATGACGATGATGACGATGATGATGATGATGATGATGATGATGACGATGATGATGTGGAGGATGAAGATGATGATGATGATGACGACGATGACGATGATGATGAGGAGGAGTATGATGATCATGATCATGACGATGATGACGATGATAACAATGATGATGATAATGATAATGACGATGATATTGATGTTGAGGAGAAGGATGATGAGGATGATAGGGATGATGAAGATGATAATGATGTTGATGAGAAGGATGATGAGGATGATAGGGATGATGAGGATGATAGGGATGATGATGGTGGTGATGATGACGATGATGACGATTATGATGAGGAGGATGAAGATGATGATGATGATGATGATGATGATGATGACGATGATGATGAGGAGGAGGTTGATGATCATGATCATGACGATGATGACGATGATAACAATGATGATGATTATGATAATGACGATGATGATAATGAGGAGAAGGATGATGAGGATGATAGGGATGACGAGGATGATAGGGATGATGATGATGATGATGATGATGCTGCTGCTGCTGACGATGATGGTGATGGTGATGATGATGATGATGATGAATATGATGATGATGATGACTACTACGACAACGATGATGATGAGGATGGTGATTGTTATGATAATGATGGTGGTGGCGGTGGTGCTGCTGGTGATTGCGATGATAATACTGATGGTAAGGAAGATGAGGAGGATGTGGATAATAATGATTATGATAACGATGATGACGATGATGATGTTTACGATGATGACGATGATGACCATGATGAAGATGCTGATGATGATGATGATTGTGATGATGATGACGACGGAGACAACGTTAACGATCAAAATGATACAAATTATGATGACGATAATGACGATGATGACGACGATGATGATGATGATGATGATGATGATGATGATGATGATGATGATGATGATGATGATGATGCTGATGATGCTGATGATGATTATGTAACTTATGATAATGATTATAATTACAAAGATAGAGATGATGATGAAGAAGACTACGACGACGACAAAAACGACAAATGCCTGACCCTAAATTTCGATATCAGTGTGCACAATGTGTAGATGGGTTATGGCTAAAAAACCGTCCCGTGCCTTGCGCGTGGCGGCTCGCCGATATTGATTTGAATAGATCAATAATTAATTAGGCTGATTAGCCGTACCGTAAACACCAGGGGCCAAAAGGGCTTTCATATCATATCCAGAGAGCAAATGCAAAATGTTATTTTTATATTTTCAGGAAATACATTCGGACGACGATGAATCATTGGCGAATTGAAGATAAACAGCATTGATGTTGACGATCAAAAGATAACAAATGCCAGACGGATTCTGCTATGCATGTGACCATAACCATCTGCAGATGGAAATATATCATTGCATTTCATGCATTCAACCGAAATGGAATTATTGTTTTAATAATTTTTTAGCGATTGAATTATTCCTCATGTTGAATTTGTATAAAAAATATTGATATATTACAACGAATTATAGTAGCAGTTTAATTAATTCTCACAATGAAAAGTAGTAATTATCTTTTTAAATAATATGAAAATGTTGACATACAATACATTGTAATTGTCCGCGTATTCACCGGTTGTTGTCTCGTTGTCTTAATCGTTGGTAATTAAGTTATTCTTCATGACAAAACAATAATTATATTAGCTATATTTCAAATCATATTTATGGAAATATTGATAGATTCGTGCATTCACCAACAATATAAATATTTTCTTTATCGATAGCAAGAATATGAGTTTGCATAAAGAGAAAATAATTATCAGTAAAATCATGATATTGAAGTCGAGGCTCTGTCGAATATTGCCTTACATGCACAGCTGCAATAATTCATATCACTATAATTAGAAGAATGAAAACTAAACATTGAAACCAAATTAAATTTATATATGCACAGATGTGTTTTCTTTCTCTATCATAATTGCTAAAGATGAATAAGTTAGATCCAAACAAAATTATAATCACGATTAAAGTTATCATTAGTGTTATGTCGATCAGAGGGTTATTACTGTAGTTGATTGCTACGTTTATTATTATCACTATAATGTTATCAATAAGCTTTATGTATATCTTTGTTTCATCAATTAACATATATGTCGCAGAAAAGAAAGAAACTAATACTGTTTATAACACAGTATTGTTGTGCCATTACAGTAATATGGTACCACAGTTATAAGTCTATATTTTATGTCGTTTGAGAATGAAAGTTTACTTTTTTTCGGTCATGACTGACCAACTGACCGACCGGCAACTCGATGGATACTTGACACTGCCCGTTTCTGAACAAACATACGACTCACGCACCTATACTCATCTATTTTGGTTTCGCCATCAGAACTTGTACGCTCAATTCTATCTCTCTAAAATGAAACGCAGTAAGACACTCGAATGAGTCACCGTGTCTTTATTTGAAGAGGGCATTTGCAATCGTGTCCTGTCCAATTTATTCGGGGAAATTTGAGGCAGAGAGAGAGAAAGAAAAGTAACCAAGAATCGGACAAGTACAAATTGAACGCAGTGTATGATAATGGGCGCAACTAATTTCATTTCACTGAACGTAACAATATTACACCGTGTGTGCGATTGGGGACATACGAAACCATGGGTGTGCGCGCGTATCAAAATGGACTTTCTTTTAGGTGAATATTTTATTTTTATTTTGCTTGTTTCGTTGTTTTGATAGCCATATAATGTTTTGAAACACAATTCATGTATTTATACAGTATTGATTTTAACACTCATACATTTCTCATAAAGAAGGCAAAATAGTAAACAAGAAACCACAATAGAAAATAGAAGGCAACAAAGTGGGCCTGATAAAAATCTTCTTGCTTCGCTGGATGGTACGTGGATTGGCGTAGTATACCTACAAAACATTACCAACAAATAATAAGTAATGAATTGACATCAAAATGTCCTACATTTTCCTTTTTTGCCGTATAATGCCGAATAACACGAAAAAAGGTGTAAAAGAAATGGGTTTGAAATATTCCCTCTCTTCGTTGGAAAGTGCAATGTTGCAGTGGGAAAATCAATCATCCTCCCGTATCCAAGCCATCCAACTGAATTACACATGTTTTAACATTGCTTTATAATGATTATATAAGCAGGATAAGGACAAGAATCGGTATGCAAATGGTTTTATGTATCCACTCTATTCTTTTTCAACATGGAAAATTGCAAACATCGAAGCCCATCAGGTTTATAATGAAAATTCATAGAACCCACATCTTCATCGTGGGGGAAAACACCCGAATAATAATTACACATATCAATGATAGTATTATAATGTTAGAATATTAAAGGAAAATAAGAAGTGGGGAAATGGTTTGATATATCCACCCTCTTCGATCGCTGGAAAGTGCAACGTTGATGCACATCAGGTTTACAATAACAATTCACACAACTCGATCACATCCGTATCGTCGGGAAAAATAACAGAAAAACAATTCCCGACCGGGAATTAAGCCTCACAGTACCGATCCAAAAAAATATCATTGACCTTTTTACACACGTAATGTTGCAATGGAAACAGAAGGGAACACAAAAGAGACAGGAGGAACGAAATGGGGTTGATATTATTATTCCACCGTCTTTCAATTTGTGGAGCAAGGGTTAAATATAAATAGGGGGGAAGAGAGATGCGAGGAGGGGGGATTTTTAACAGATTGTAACACAAAGTGGGTGTGGTGTGAGCTAGCAATGAATATCGTTATACAGGTATCCTCCAAACAAAAAGGGGGACGGTGAAGTGGGCTTCCTTTTGGGGGAAATCAGTTGCTTTCAATATCTCATTCCCTATAGATGCTACATCGCATCCCCCTCACCATCCTCCTCCTCCTCCTCCTCCTCAATAGTGCAACGTCATCTCCCTCAATGATCGTTGCCATGCCAACCCATCCATTATGGGGAGCCTGCGTGGCCCATTTGTATTTGTAGACGGAGGTAGAGCGAGCGAGAGGATGAGGAAGACGATTCAATCAAGGAGATAATATGAGATGCTTGAAAGCATTTTTGAACAAATAAGATGAGGGTACCCCCTCTTTTATCTTTTATTTCCTTTCTTGGGGATCCTGAAAGGAGATGGGTATCGCTGTATAACCCAAGACCATCTGCAGAGGAATGGAGTAGAATATATTAACCTTTTCAACTCGCTTCTCGAAAGTACTCTCGCTGTAATAAAAGAGCTGCGATACCTGCCTAACCCCTCTCAGTACCGATTCACCCAAAAGGCGATTGGTTTATTACATACTAATGTGTCCGTGGAACTCCGAGGTTTACAGGATTGTCTGTTCGTAGAAGAAGACGAATGAATGATACGAGCAGAGAACGATGGGCTGTTGTTTTCTCCCCCAACCCTTGCTTGCTCCTAATATCCGTAGACTTGTTACTGTCATGTGACTGAAAATGTACACATAATTTTCATCCACTTTTATTTTGTTCATGCGTGCAGACATTATTTTGCAAATAAATATATTGAGTTGTATTTAGAATTGTAATGGGAATTAATAATTAGTTTGAAATGATTAATATTTATCTTATTTCCTTTTCTAAAGCGCTTAAAGGCTTGTTTGCATTAAGCGCTATATAAATTCGTCATATTATTATTATTATTATTTCCCTTTGTGTTTGTGTATGTTTTTTGTTCAGATAATAATGTAATGTGATAGCGTAGCCTAATGTTTCAACCTTTCCATCATCACCGTTTGCTTAAATTCAACAGATTTGTAGAATATCATTGAAAATGATAAATATGGTAAATTATACATCTACGGAAAGCTTATAACCTAGAGAGCACGAACATATTACTTTTCAGCCTCACAGGGAAATGGGAATATAATAATGAGCGATTCTGTACACCCATGCACTATCCGCTCAACAGAAGAAAAACGGAGAGTTGGAGAACCCCTGTCTAGTGACGTCATTCATTGAGTAGACCACACACCCGACATTGTACACACTGCAGTATAAACGCACAAAATCATTCATCATTCAACAGTATCCCCTGTGTATAATTGTTGATATATATTTTGTTGTGTGTGACTTATACTAATAAATATATCCTTATAATGATACAAACATTAATCTCTTGTGTATATTTTCACCATTTTACGAATAATTAGTAATTATGTCACGAGTTGTATCTGTCTTTTTCTTGCATCTGACTTTGAGTGGTGTGCGTGCGTGAATGCATACTGCATGCACTGCAGCACCTTGGCCATATAGGCCACGTTATGTACCGTACGCTGGCAATTTGCAATTTGCGTGCGTGTATCACTGCCAAACGGAAGACAACTTTGCGTCCAACACGCAAATTTCGATCTTGTTTATGTGCTAATATCTGAACAAATATTCACTAAGAATTAATTTTGTCATGTTTTTTCCGTAGACTAATAGTATTTGAATTATTTTATTATTTTGTTTCGGTGAAATAAATTGAATTCAACGAAGAATATGTGTGCTTTGTGTGCATGTTTTTTAGTTGCGAAATGACTTTGGCGCATAGAACACTCCTGCCACTGACATTGGCCATGCACATTTGGCATGCGCCAGTTTGTAGAATAAACGGTCTATAACATGATGAATACAAACTCAAAATTCTATAGCTCATGCAATGAATTTCATTTAATTTAGATATACCGAAATTCACCAATTATCTCTATTATTTGGATCAAGTATGGACATATCCACTATCGGCCTCGCTCCATTCACACCACCGTCACATCATCGTCTTCCGCTCCGCGCCGCGCCCGGTTAGCTCTGGCCGCGGTTCGTGCGGGTACGCCTAGGGTAGTGCAGCCGCTGCGCCTCCTCCGTCTCTAACTCTGTCATATCTTCGGCCGTCATCATTATTCTTCTTCCCCTTCCGTTTCTAACTGTCCCAACTCACCATCATCGTTATCGCTGTCGACAGAAGATTCATCTGAGTCATTCTCTTCAATCTCTAGTTCAAGTTCTAGCGCGAGTTCCGACATTTCGGCTTTTCTTTGAACGCTACGTATGCTGCACGCTGAATTAAAAGCATGTACAAAGTCGGCGCGAGCTGATCGGTACTACGGTCAGCTAGTGCTAGCTACTCAATGAATGACGTCATACTTTTGGCAGAGTTTCGGAGGGGTCCACGAGACGAATTATGAAGTAGTAAAACGGCAATTTTTGATGGAGGGCTATTCCGTTCCATTGATTCAGCGTCATTGGAAAAGTCAACATTTGTATACCATATAATGTATTGTTTCATAAAATACCCAATATAAAGCGATTTAAAATCAACAAAATTCTCCTTTAACAATTTGTTGCTAAAAACTGTACTACGTACAGTGTTGTATCGATTTGTTCTGTGTCGAAATGAAAAGGAGAAATATTGCGTGTTCCCTTTTCTCAAGATTGAATTAAAAGTAAGTCGAAACTCGTTCCCATGTTGCACCTGGCTCTTGTATATTCAGAATGTTTTTCCCCCTACATCAATTGATGCAATTCCGTTGTTATTCTTTTCCTTAAATTTCCTCCTTCTCGCCATTGTATGTATTTCTGAAGGGGGTTGTAGAAGCGGCGAAACCCAGCCCCACGGTCTATCAACACAGCCCAATAAAAACATGCACCCTCTAGACCAACGCTCTGTTCTCACTAAACCGAGAATCGACAGATATTCTGGTTAGACGGTTTTTAGGGACTGTATCTTTTTATATTGCTGCTCTCTACGCTGGAATTATTATTATGGGTATAAAGAATAATGATTCATTCATTCTGTCTTCGTCATTAATGATTTATTAGTATTATTTGTTAGTAATGATTGAATGAATGAACGAACGAACGAACGAACGAACGAACGAACGAACGAACGAACGAACGAATAAATGAATTAATGTATTCACCAATTAATCAATTATTCATCCATCTATACATATGTTGTTCATTCATTTATTCCACATCATGGGGTAACTATGAGCATCACTGCATGTTTTCAAAGTGGTACAAACAACGCAAACTACTACTAGTAGTACAACTACTGTATTCAAGGTTTGAATCCGGTGTATTTTGGTGGATCTGTCAATCCTGTTTGCAAGTATGGAGACTAGTGTGCACGCGATGTACAGCGACACATCGCGCTAGAATAGCGGGTTTATTTTCCCATTCGCAGCGAGAGAAGGTATTTTTCAGCGGTGTTCTCAAGTTTTGCTACGCGGTTAGCTCCCGGGCGGGGGATGGCCATTGTATCCGCTAAATAGCAGAGAATGGATGCGTGGCCTTGCTCTAAATTCTTCCACAAAAGCCGAGTTGGGTTCATTCGAGGTTTGGTTCATTCTGTTCCAGACTTTAGTACTACCATTCGACCTAAAGCCACATACCCACATTTCAATTCCCCTCGCTGGGTTTGATTGTATCCCTCTCTTTCTACGTAAAGTTCTTGTTCCTCTCTTCATTTGCCCGCATACACACATAATATACAGTAGCGAGGTTTTCATTACATGTTAAAGCCACACTCACCGCCTATTCAGAGTATGAAAATAGGCGTGAATTGTTAGAAATGGCGTTTCAATCAAATTTGTATATGATTTCGACATTCCATCGCCTGTATCAATTATATGTGGAGGTCATCGAAACAATAAGGGTTGTGTGTAGGAACATGTTATGATGATATTGAAAAGTGTTTCATTTATAGAGTACAATATCTCCATTATTGTACCCCTTTTGGATAAGGGGTCGAGTATTTTAATTCCATATAGGGCATGATTGCAACTATTCATTATAAAGGTTTCACATAATTCACGAGGTTATTAACTTTATTTGCGCATACATTTGAACTAACAATTTAAGTTAAAACGTTTCATCGTACATTTTCGAAAGTCGGATTGTTCTCATCTGGGGTGTGACAGCTTTTAGAATGTCCCGAAGTAATATTGCCCCACTCTTTTGTTGCAATAATCGTACAGAAATTGTTATAAACACATTTTATTAGTGTTACTCTGATGTGGGCTTTTGGTAGTGGGTTGGAGCTGGACGATTGCCTTCTTAGCAAGCGTTCGGTCAGAAATATTTGGCTTGCCTGACATTGTTTATAACCACTTCGAACCATGACAATAAATAGGTGTGACGCCACACGTTGGTAACTTATATAGCTCCTGACAAGCTCATCGATTAAAATGCATCATGCACAGCAAAAACAAATTAAACAACTTTTTAAACAGCCAAAAACGCTGTTTAAGCCGGTCCCTCTAACAACATTGTTTACAAATTTTTTTTTTTTTTTGCTGTGTGTGAATAACCAAATGTAATGGTACTTCGTAGCTCAGTGGTACATAGTACTGGTTTGGCAATCAGGGTGTCACAAGTTCGAATCCCCAGCCGAATTACACATTAATTTGCTCATTATTCATATTAACATATTCTACAATTATATAAAAGGTTCGGAATGAAATGCTTAAATCACCATTATTACCTGTAAAACTTATTAAAGTTTCGTGAACAGTATGTACAGCACACAGGGCCCATAAACAAAATACAAAGAAGAAAGATGTGGGGGAAGTGGCCGAATGTTGTCGAAAGTGGCGCTGTTAGTATAAAATAATCTGAGACACTCACAGATCAAGTAATCACAAGTTAAAAAGCTATCGTTAAAGGGGTAGTTTAGTTTTGGTAGAGAGGGCGCTGCACATCACAATTTTTTTTGTGAGATAATGAAAAACTGAGTGTCGAATTTGAGAGAACATGCAATTTTAATGGCAGAATAAACTTTATTTGGTCAAAATCGGTCCAGAAACGGCTGAAATATCAATAAATATATTTGATCTTAGAATTATTTGGGGCCCAAATAATTAGATGATTTTTTCAAAAAATAAAAAAAATGCTTAGACTTTTTCAAAAATTTTCAAAAGCGTTTTTTAAATAGTTGTTGATGATCTATCTACGTAATCATTATTTCAATAGAACATCACATGCATAATTTTGTATGAAAAATGGTTGAAACCAATGCCTTTTTAGAAAGCACTCTCTTGTGTTTTAATGGCTCTTTTTGAATGATAACAGGCTTTTTACTTAGTCGTTTGTAATTTTGTATACCTTTCGAGCATGGTGGAGTAATAACTATTAGTTTATAATGTTACTGTCCAGGTTTGGTTACTAAAGTTCAGCCTTACCAAAACTGTACTACCCCTTTAATCAAATGATAATAGTTTTTACAACATATTCCACCTTCATAATTATGTGTTCAAAATACATTTGCTCTTTCTCATTGTTTAAACAAAATATTATATTCTGATCGTATATGCATTTGAATTTCCATCGATTGTCTGTATTTATTCCTTACCCCTTTGTCTTTGTCGGAGGGCCCCATTTTCTCGTCCAATTCTCAATTTTCCTCCTCCTTCTCACCCATTTGTACTTCCTTTCCCATCCAATTTATTTCCCCTTCAACTGTTTCTCCCATTTTAACCCAATCCTTGCCACAACACCAACAAGAAGACTGTTATCTATTTATCCAAATTGAATAGTTATCGAAAGGGTTAATCATTTCCTTGATTCCTTTCTACATCCACTCCCATTTAACGTTCTGCGTGCCACGGAACGGAACAAAACAATGACTTATTAACCAATATGATAATGATACAAACATGATAAATGATACCAATATGATACAAATGATAATGAAAGAGTTAAAGATTTTCCTTATCATTCCCTTCTATAAGGTACCTCCCCGTGCAAGACACGCGTATGATCTAATCACACGGTATAACGCGCGCGTTGCAGAACACCACAGGCAAACGCCGTGCGTTTCGTCGGCGGGAAAGAAGAAAACCAAAATGGTGGAAACTAATCAATGTTATTTGTTCTTTGCTTTCTGAGCTTGAGATTGGTTAACACATTGCCTACATGAACCGGGTGGACCACGAATTAACACTATGGAAAACGTCAATGTGTAGGAATGAATGGGGTTAAGCTCGTGACTGAAAAGAGACGCATACGGTACATAAGTGGCGAATTAAACAGCGCCATTCTATTTTCTTGATACGAATCTTTCGACTGTTTGCGGCGGGACAATAATCATGTAAAGCGTGTCATTTTTAGCGGTTTGTACATTTAATGCATATATTATTTCTCATCAACGATTGTTCTCCGAACCGCAAATTGTAAAGAGGTTTTTATTATAATCGATTGTGCAGTGAATTCGGACATTCTGAATTTGATTTCATTATTATGTGGATGAGAAATAACAAATGCGATTGGCGGCATCCTTTAACTAATTAATATTATCATGTTCCAACTTAACATGGTGAAAATTATATTTGGGTTATCTTCGGTTAGGGTCTCTTTTGTTTACTAAGCATGAGAAAAGTACTATATTATTATATATATATATATATATTATCGGTACAAACGAATATGGAATTGCCACATTTATCCCCTATTACAAGTTGTATATTTTCGAACCAATACTCTCCACGAGCAAGGTGCATGATGAATAGAGATATCTGAAAAGACGAAGTTTGAAGCAATACAGTAAGATAATAATACTTCCATAACTACTGAAGATAGCCACCTAAAATATACCAATTAGCACAGCACAATGGCGTAGCGGGGTTGGACTGGGGGGAACACACCCTGATGTTTTTATTGTTGAATGCCCCCCCCCCCCCCACACACACACACCAACTTGCCCCCGTAGCTACACCACTGGAAAAGCATGAACTATTGCTTGTATGATGAAAATACATTCATAGCTACGGAAGATATCACACTTTCATCTTTTATTCACATTTTGCTGTACAATTATTTTTGTCTATAAATATAACGGAGCTAAGTCCAAAAGAGGGCATTCCGTAATATTCGTATAATGTGTGAGGAAGATTTCCAGTGTGGGGAGGGGGGGGGGGGGGGGGGGGGGTCGGTAGCCATGGAAGGAAGAATGAAATATTGTACTTGACCATTCTACCCTTATTTGTTTCGCAGAAGACAGGAAAGTCAGAAAAGGGATAACATATTGCCCTCTTACCCCCACAGTCAAAATTACACCGCTCCTCTGGAGCCCAGTGTGTCGATCGTCGCTAGTAAAATGATACGCAGTAAGCATTACTACGAAGAGGGGCGTGGGGAAAACTTCAGATAGTTTAGATGATGAGTTGGGGGAGGACAGGGGGGCAGGAGAATTTTCATTGATACTCTTTGGAAATTAAAACTAACTAGACTAGTTAAAAATGGCGTAGCATCATTTCGAATTGTGCCCTCTCCATCCAAGCGCAAGACGATTTTTAACCAGCGAATGTTGTATAGAAAACTGGGGCAGCAAGGGTTATACAAGGTACGAACTATTGGAAAATGTATACAACCCCTTCATGTAAGGCATCATTATTGCCTGACTCTGCTCTACGCCCCCCCCCCCCAAACGCCCCGACATTGGTCCTGGCTACAATGGCGCCACTACAAACTGTTATCAACGAAATGCGACACGATATGATATGGATGGGACTGAAGGATCGCGTCACTCAGTATAGATACAATGAGATATCTCCTGAAAGCTAATGTAGAAATGAACTTCATTGACCTTTCCTGATATTGAAAGTTAGTTTCTACCCTGGGTATTAAAGTGCTGCTCTTATATTGGTTGTAATCATTCAACTGAAAAGCATGATTTCTATTTGTTCTCCCTGTCCATTTATTTAAGTAAGAATCATATGGTTACTCAATCAAAAGGCACCCTGGCTAAATACATACAACTTTACAACGAGCATGACGAGTTGGAAACACGTATAAAACCCTTGTATAAGAAGGGAGCGATTTCTAAGATGTCCTCAGCAAAACACAACATAACATGAATTGTACTTGGTGGGACTGGGAATATCATATCTTCTGGCATGGTTAAAAATAAAAAAATCATAATGATGACTCAAGTTGTTAGTAAATCAAACATTTGAATCGTTAATTACATCAACCGTATAGCCTTATCCAAGAAATATTTAAGGCGAGTATCTTTACCAATGCGTGAAATATCCCTTTCCTAAAGGAGAGACTTAGATGTAATGTTGTGATGGACGAAATACAGCACAAAATGTATGTTACATTTGTTAAAACATGACGATGCATAACGATGAAGTATATAAATTGTTGATTAATCAAACATTTAATGAGGAATTATATGAACCCTGGCAAACGCAGACAATTTTGAAACGATTTTGGAACACATGGAATCCCTTTCTGAAGGGAGGAACTTGTGAAGGATGAAACGCAGCGCGAAATGTTAGTGATGGGACCGGAATTATCATATATTTTGCTCAATAGACATTGATGTGGTATAGAATCAAAACTGACCTCAATTAAACTCATATTCAGCACAATGAACGCCTTTTTCATCAATTCAGGGGCATGGTGACATCCTAACCTTTTCCCCCTTCGGGGATGCGAAGGAGACAACCAATTTCTCGAATGCTCATCAGCTAGGATATTGTGAGACAAAACAGATACAAGTGAAGATGGACAGATATATGGACATGAAATATACCGATGGGGATCATTGGCGCATTGGCATAGCAATGATCAACCGAAACAGAGAGAGAGGGATAAGAGTTTCCCTTATACATTCATCGACAACTAACTTAGCTTCCCCCTTCGGAACCAAACGGAGAGAACCCATACGGTCACGACTTCTCATCAGCTAGGCTTTAGTGAGACAAAATACAACTGAAGACGGATAGACATATGGCAAGAGAGGGAAATCACCGGTGTATCCAGTATCACCTAAAACGGGGGGGGGGGGGGGGGGGGTAGAGGTCCTCCTCCTTCATCGACACATATATCCTATCGCTCCATCCCCTCGTAATAAAAGGAGACGACTTGGTTTGGGACTACTTCTCATCAACTCGACTTTATCGAGACGAAACTGATACATCTGAAGACGGATATATACATGGGCATTGGTGTGTCCAGTATCTACTAATACGGGGGAGGGGTTAGGCATAGGGTGTCTTCTATGTATCTACACCTAGCCTCTCCCCATCTCAATTTGGGGATACCACGGAGTCGACGGAGACAATCTGGATCTCAACTTCTCATCAGCTAGCAATATAGCCAGACAAAATAGATACATCTGAAGAAAGATAGATACATGGACAGACATGTAGATGGCGGTGAGCCTTGGCGTAGCAATAATCAACTAGAAACAAAAAAGAGGAATAGCCAGTGATAAGGGTTTTCTCCTTATAAATTCATCGTTACATAACCTCTTCCTTTGTTTGGGGGAAAACAACTTCCCATCATCTATTATTACGTATATATGTTGATCCATCTTCAGAAGTATAGATCGACATATACTTATGGAGAGCATTGGCATCGCCACAACTAACATCCACGACCGAAGAAGGGTCAGACCAAGGTGGTATACGAATATACCTCGTTGATCAGGCTCAGAGGTCATGGGGGTGTACGGTTTTCATTTGGGTGTATACGGGTGTATACTCATTGGTACTCAACCTTTCCCCCTTTGATATGTTTGTGATAAAACGAAGACAACCAAGTTCTTGACTTCCAATCAGCTAGCAATAGCGACCCAAACCATATACTCCTCAAGATGGATATATGTTTGTTCCTTTTCCTTAGTATGAAGTTTACCAGTGGGAAAATACAGGTATCTAGTTGTTCTTTTGGTACACCATGATGATGCTTTACGACATGACATCATAATCATTGTGTTGTACGATACTCTACCATGTCTACCCGCAAAAAGCCTAAAGCAATGCCAACGCGAAACACAAGTTTAGTTACATACAGTAGGAGGAGGGACCCTCGAAATTGAATCAGGCTTTGAACTGGAAAGGGCAGGCGCATTTATTATTTCCTGACATGAAAGAGGGGTTTTGTCCTGCCCGTCGACTCCAATTTCGCGCCAACAATAGAGACACTAGCAGATACATAAATCTGGACTATCTAATGAACAAAAGGAGATGCCCCCGAGCCCCTGGTAAGCATAGTAAAGGGGGAGATAAATCATCCGGAGGATTTATCGCTAAAGCTGCGCTGTCAAGACATTTAGAAGTTATGAAACGAAAATGAGATTAGTTTTTTTTTGTGTGTGGGGAGAGGTTTGAACTTTGAAACCTCAGAGATGATGAAGAGAAAATACAAAGAAGCGGGAATATAATGTATATTGGGAATAGATACAATGATCTGTTTAATCTGGTCTCAAGGTTTCTGCTAAATAGGATGGTTAATTTACGACATTCATCAAACCACCCAGACAGCTATTCAAAATGCACTATTATCATTTTTGCGTAATAAATCATATCTATGATTCACAATATCAATTTATTTGATATCTTCATTTCAAGTAATACAAAAAGAAGGGAAAATCTCATATTATACCAAGGACAGACGTAATGTTAACATGGTAAAAGCTAGACAGAATAGTACGAACCAATGTTTATGTCTCATTCTTATAATACCGCACGTATAGCCTGACTGACGTTTATAATGAGATTATTTTCATGCATCATATTGAAACATTTGTAACTATTGTGATATTGATATCAAGTCATAATCTCAATATTGTAGTAGTATTTACTATGTTTGAATTTAAGTAAGAAGAACAAGGTACAGATTTGATTCATTAATAAAGTATTTTTATTTGGGTCGTTTGTAGTCTATATAAGAATGGTGCAATCATTATTATTGCAGTTAAGGATAAGCATTGAACTTCCGATAAGTAGCATACTGTATATTGAATATCATGTCACCAAATGTGAATGTTTTTACAAATTGTGTTTTAAAAATGAGTCACTAACTCTAGACCTTAGAACTGATGCGATTTTATAACATATTTGGAAAAACAAATCATCATCATGATAAATAGGCTCGGTACAACAACACAAATATTCGAGTTATATTCATACTACAAAACTATTATAAATAATAAGCATTCTTTGTATTGAAATTTTGTGCACGATTTATTTTTAAATATTGAACTAGAGTTGTGTAAAACTTTTCTACAATCCGCTAAAATCAGATAATACATTTCCTGTTGGAAAGAAAGACTATATTAATCAATATGATACATTTATGATCGTTAAAAGGAATTCAACTACTAATAGTCTGGCATTTGTATTTACCACGCCTGTCATACAAATAATATATACCTTTCAGAAATTCTTAAGATGGCGCCATTAATTAATAGAAAAATATGACAAATGCATACTACAGAGAAAAAACACCACCGGCTCTTCAGAAAATCATATTATCTGATTTCAAAACGTGATACTTAAATTAATCGAATACGTTTTCCCCTATAAGATCGTTGTCACTTTTACAAAATAAATTTTTCACTTTTTGAAATGAAAGATGAAAAGATAACGACTATCAAAATACCACCGAAATTAATATGGGAGGCTTCAGTACATGTTTAGTCGGGTAGATTAAAGGAAAATCTAACAGAATAGGCTATCACTTCTATCACTTTTATTGGAACAA
Source organism: Echinarachnius parma (assembly GCA_037951105.1). Classification (NCBI taxonomy): domain Eukaryota; kingdom Metazoa; phylum Echinodermata; class Echinoidea; order Clypeasteroida; family Echinarachniidae; genus Echinarachnius; species Echinarachnius parma. Next base: position 68,594 of record JBAMJV010010235.1, on the reverse strand, counting down.
AAATGGGGAGGAAACAAAAATTGTGAATCTTTAGGACTCTCTGTAACGGTTTCGATTCATTCGATAGAAAAGTGGGGATCTTTAGATCTTCAGAATAATTACATAGAGAATATATTATATATATTGACAAGGGAGGTCTTTAGAATATTTTTTGAGAGAAAATATGCGAATCTTTAGATGTTTAGTATAATTTCATAGACCAGTGTGTTTTTTAGAGAATATATTGATATAAAAGTGAGGTCTTTAGAATATACTAGTTTTGAGAGAAAAGAGGCGAATCTATAGAATCCTTTGAGCGTATGCGGGCTGTGTAATGAGTTGACTGGTCTATTATCTGGATAGAGTAATATAATGTGATTGATGGCCGTGTGAGACAGTCTCAATGACAGTGAACTTTTTCGCGGGGTTCACCTCCACCCCTAAAAAACCTGGCCCATTCACATGAGAAAAATAAACAAACATGAAAAAGGGGCCACAGCTGTAAGCGCATAATTCTTACGTAAGTAAAGATGGTTTGTTATTATATTTCTTTTCATAACTGATTACAGATCTTGATTTACATTTAAGAAATGTTATTATAAATAAATCTAACAAACAATACGTTCAAACATATTGTACTAATTGTATATTTTGATCACATCATTATTTTCAAATAACTTATGGAATTAAAATGAAAGACAACATGATACCTGTACGAAACAAAATTATATCAAAAGATTTTGAACAATATTTCTGAACAAATATATTCATTGAAATATAGAAGGAGTGATATTTAAAAAATCATATAGTTTTCATGGACAATAAATGGATTTTATTTTGAATTTGCAGAAGATTAAATATTTCATGTTAACGCACCATTTCTTTAGATGCTTTACAAACGAACAAAGGGTAACGTAGCACAATGATTACTTCAAATTGTGATTTTAATTTATGCGTCTCTTTCACTAATGGATCTCACTTTATAAGGTTCTTTTTTATCATACCGGCTTCTCTTTAGAATTTGTGGACAATTGAACCGCTTTTCAGTTGTCACACTAAAAGAGATTTATAGCGTTTTTATCTATTTAATCGAGTTTTGTAAATTTGCGAAGATGTCACTCTTTATCAGTTGTACACGTGTGTCGTAAAATAGGTGGATTGTTTAAATTTTGTTTGGCAATATGAGGGTATTGTGGTTCTTTAGGGTTCAGGGACAAATAATAGGGGTCGCAAGAGCCCGGGAGGAGGGGGAGAATTTCCATCTATTACCCCCTCCCCCTTCTTTTCTTTAAAGGGACTTAGTAACATTGTCCAAATCCTCAAAGTACAATTGGAATTCTAGCGGTTCCCTCATACCTTGTTGTATTCGTATTAACAATAAAATCATGGGACAGATTTCGGTTTTTCAATTTTCCCTTTCGTTAAAAAGATATTTACGATTGAAGTTTTCAGATGTTAAATAATCCAACGGATCGCGAAAACCGTGTACAAAATGAGTGCAATGAGTTTGTGAATATCACTTTGCATTTTTGCTCATTACTCGGCCATGACGTCCATTTGACTTGAAATTTTCACACAATACCTTGTGGACATATCAGATAGCAACAATATACATTGTACCAATCAATTATCATTTTTTTGCACATATCAACAAAGTTACTAGATCCCTTTAAATGTGAAACTGAATGGTCAGTGTGTTATAACACATTGTGTGAAAATGGACAATCAACTTGAACACAGATCAAATGTTCATGGTAATATTGATAATTATAAAGGTAAAATGGTAATAATATAGCGTTCATTGTAAATTCTGATAATAATTACGAATGTGTATTTCTATGTGTGTGTTTAGTTTGTTGTTTTGTGTATTTTTTAAGTAGGTGTGTATATGTTTGTTTGTGTTTGTGCTGTTCATTTGTTGGGTGTTTGATTGATATATCGCAGTTGTCGGTGTGCATGTGCATGTAGGTTCGCCTCAACATGATATATGCGTATGTATGTTTGTGTGTGTTGGCGTTTTTGCGTGAATGCGTATGACTTGTGTATGACCGTGAACATTTAAAGCATTGTCTTCATAACTTTGCTGTTGATGCCCGAAGACAAATCCAACATTTTCAAGGAGGATTCCGAACCCAGACAGGCGGCACTAAGTATTTCCGAGAGCTTTCACTTCGCCCCCACATCATAATGATTGTCATCATCATAATGACGTATGTTTGTGTGTGTACACGTGTGTACGTGTGTATAGCGAATATTACTTGTTAATGCGTCCCCTGATTGTTTACTGTGGGTCCCTTATAGAGGACAATAAGTAGACCCTTAATTTTCACGGAGGAAGATGTCGATTTTCGAAGACAGACGGTATATTAAGTATTTCCGAGTGATTTTCCCGCCAAAGGCACACCCAACAACAACTGCACTTCTAGCTCTACAAGCCATGCAAGGAGACGCGTGTTTGTTTTGTGTTTGTTGTTGACAGGTTACTACATTATTAGAATCAACATGCTTACACACACAAAACACACTTACAAATAAACAGACACACGCATATACACAAACACATACAACAAAATCAGACACATACATATACTGACATATACATACAAACAAATACACATACACATACACACACATACACACACACACACACACACACACACAGACTCACCCACACATGCACATACACACACATATTAAACTAAATATACATTATTCATATCAAAGTCATGATCAGACGGCATTAAATACTTCCGAGCGATTTCCAGCCAAAGGCATGCATCCAGTACATTATTGTCTGTGTGCGTGTATAAAGAGGGATTATTCAGGTTTTAACACAAGATCTACCTGTCACTCGTGCAAATCTATTATTTACATAAAATTATGATGTCATACACTGTACGAAAAGACATGATAAGACAGAAGACTTTAAGCATTTCCGGGGGGATGTTTCTCAAAGATCCTAAATTAAAGATCCTAACTTAAAGTGAGGCCTGTAAAGTGTATAACTCCACGAAAATTACTTGGAGCTTCCTCGTTTCTCTTCTACCGTGTTGTTTAGCTTATGGTAAGAGAAGAATAAAATAGGGTTAGATTTTTTTTAATGCCCCTTTAGTATGACGATATCTATCATTCAGCTCAAAAACGTTAACAAACGGTCATAAACCTCATAAACGTCCGTTGTAAAAGCTGACGCATATTTTCGCTTTTTTAACCAGGAAAGCAGTGTTCTTTTTCAATGAAACTTTCACACATCATTCGGACATATCTTACAATGATTTTGGTACAGGATTGAAGTCTAAAATGTCATTTTGGGCAATATCTGACACTTTACAGGCCTCACTTTAACTCTTTGTTGGACTTTAAAAGTATGGAAGGCCGTTAGTTTCAATGATTTTTTGTTGTAAAAGTCCTTTAAAAAGGCATAAAATGTTGTTTGAAATCATTAATATTTTTCTATTATCAAGGAGATTTCATGTTCTTCATGTAAAATTTACGAAAAGTCTAAAATACTTGCATGTTTGCTTTTGAATATATTTTTCTTCCAAGGCTACAAATTGCATACCATACTTTTTAAGTCCAAGTTAGGATCTTTGTGAAACACCCCCCGGGAGTTGTTGATGCCAAAGGCACGCCCAATAATAATTCTACTTCAAGAATTATAAATCGGAATGTTCGCCTCATCTGACGTTATACATATATATTGACAGGAATAATTATATTTTCGTTAATGCCTGCAAAAAACAAACAAACATATTAAAAGCCCGGACGTTTCGTTTAAGAATAACAGAATGTCAGTGTAGAAGTAAACAATTAACCAAAATGTATGGCCTTGCCGAAAAGGCATTACTTGTTTGTTATTCCAAATTGCTATATTTGGTATGCATGAATACAAACTTTCTTATATATATCAGCTACCGGGTTATAGCAATACCTAACAAATACCTAAACTGTTTCGTTGTTCACATTTCAGCCAGTGTAGACACAATTCGGAACAGTCCTAATATAAACTTGTTTGTTATTCGCGTTTTCAAATGCAAATCTATGGAAATCTATGGAAAAAATAGAACACCGAGGGAATTGGGAAATAATAATTATGGTCGAGAAGTAAAAAGGGGCCAAGCAATGAAAGATAATAGAGGAATTGCAAAAGTAGCATGTTATTCGATCTGGCCCCGCCTCACGACTGGTGGATTAACCCCATTTCTCGCCCTCGTGGGAGCCTGCTCGCAATTCTATAGGTGGGACCGAGGGACCGACCGACCGTTGGGGTGCGAACACAAGCATCAGCTAGCCCAACGTTTGATGGATTTGCGCCACTCTCGCGTGCACACTTAACTTTCTGAACTCATTTCACCATATTGTATTATAATAACTTAAATAACTAATTTAAGCCTCTGAAGAAGATTCTGCTAGGATCGAAAATTTAGGCCCTATATTGACTCTCATAACTAATTTTTGATACAATTACTCATGATGGGTGATATGTGTTGTATGTTTGTTGTTTGCTTGTGTGGGTGTGTGTGTGTGTGGGTGTGTGTGTGTGTGTGTGTGTGTGTGTGTGTGTGTGTGTGTGTGTGTGTGTGTGTGTGTGTGTGTGTGTGTGTGTGTGTGTGTGTGTGTTTGTTTGTTTGTTTGTTTGATTGTGTGCATTTTTAATTGTTTTTTTTCGTTTGCTCGTTTGATTGTTTCTTGTGCATTTAATCCATCACAGCAGCAGCGATGTGTCGCTGCCTGCGCAGATCTGTGCGACGCGGAGTAGTTGCAATGGGTTTGGGCGATTTGGCCCTTGCGAAAGAACTAACACTTTTTTAAACATGACTTAGAGCGTAACTGAAGTCCTCCCTAAGTTTCAAACACGATGTGGACGCAGGGTAGGCGAGGAGAAGGGGTGACGTTAACCCATTGCCTTCTTTACTATAATAGTTCTCGTAGAGTTCATACACACCATGTTCTCATAATTATGCGAAGAGTGAACCTATTGCCTACGGGAACCGTGCGATGGAATGGTTTTCACACTGTGATCAACCCTGTGAAACACAGTGTGTTGACACTGTGGCACACTGTGTTCGAAATATTTAATCGAAATCACATATCGAAATCTCGTAAGGCAACGGATTAATACTGCTGTGTGGATGCAGGGTATGTATGGATGAAAGCGGAGATGATTAATTCATCCCTATGTTTGATGGTTTAAGAATCGGGGCTCCCATTAGGGGGGCTAAAATAAACCAAGGGCTTAGGGAAGGCCTACATCCCCGTGTAATCCGAGAAACACCTTTGTCCGCTAATTCCCACGTTTACACCTCGACTAAGTTCGTTTTTACCCCTTATTTTAGCCTTTTTAATGTTAAATTTAGCCGTTTCCTCCTAATATATTATTTTCCTTCCCTTTACTATGATTTGTTTTTTAAAATCTTAAATAACAAATTGTGGCTCCTATTTCCAACATGTTCACACTGCACACCCTTCCCGTGGCTGAAGGAGGTACATACAGTGACATTTTTGCCCCCCCCCCCCCCCCCACCACCACCCTCCTTTGGCCCCCATCCCGACTACAATACAATACGAATTAAGGAATACCTAAGAACAAGACATAAGAACAATACTTATTTCAATGCGATTACAAAAAATTCTTATCTACAACATCGTTTTCACATCGCTAACAACAAAAAACATCAAAATTTAATTACGACTTCAAATCACAATTACTTTTACATAAATTGCAAAATAATGTATTTATGCAGTCGTTGCTTATTGGTAGTAAAACACATGAATACAATTGTTTGTTACTTGATTGATAACAAAGAAAGTGCCCTGTTTTCTTGCAAAGGTCATATCGATGTTCATCTACCCTTACGAACGGAAGGATAACGATGAGAACATTGGGAAAGTGCACCCGTGTATGTAGATGTACGATGAATGATAACTATACCGTCTCCGTACATAGCATAATGCACTCTAATATATCAACCGGAAGGAGACAAAAACTTAGATGAGAAAGAGATAGTGGATAGGCATGATGGGTAGGGGGTATTAAAGAAAGAGAAAGAGGATAATGGAGAGATTGGACACGAGAGAGGGAGAGGGGGGAGGGGTTGATGTGATATCAGAGAATGAGAACGTTTAATGGAGAGATTGGAAGTCGGAGAGGGGCGTATAGGGATGATATTGGGCATGATGGAGGGGAGATGTGATAGAAGGGGTAGTGAGTAAGGGCGGAGAAAAATATGTAGACAAGACGTGATGCATTAAAGAGAGTGAAGAGAGGGGGATAAAGGATAGATGGTATACTTTCCCCACTGCAATACAGTTTGATCTAAGTGCATTGGTGCACGTTTTAGATTTAGTGTGACAACATGTGTGAAAAACGACACATGAATAGACAAATCAAGATGATAATATTATGATGATGATAGGAATAGAGCTCAGGAGAGGAGGAGGATGAGGGGAACAAACGTAGGAGAAGGCGGAGGAGGAGGAGGAGGAGAATGAGTTATGGATGGTGTTTTCGAGTTGTTATGAACGTTCATTTTAGTTATGACTATGTATGTGTCCGTGATAAACATATAATTAAAGAGAACATTATGAGACAATTAGGAAGACGATATCATGTTTGGGGAAAGTGAAAATATATTAAGAGGAGATAAATAAGAAGGTTATATGATAGGGTACAGACGATCTGAGAGGAGGAGGGGAAAGGGGTGGTTATGGTTTGATTGCGTATTTAAAATGTCGCTGCTGAAGGTAAGTTGTTTTTGCTTCATTAAATGTGAAAGTATAGTGCGTGCATGTATGTTCGTGTTGCGCGTGAAAAATGGTAGTGAATGTCAACATATAATGAAGATGATTATGAGATATGATCGATGAGAGGAGGGTGATGTAAAGAGGAGGAGCAGTAGAAGAGGAAAATGTTGTTTTGCATTTTTTGAAATGTTAATAGGATAGTTATTATTATGTCGTCTTCGCATTACTAGACGTGACACGAGCGCGTGCACGTTCATGTTTTCATGTGATACTCAATGTGAACATCTAAACATTAATATAGTTATGGAGAAGAAGATAATCATGAAGATGGTATGATATTACAATCAGTGAGAGAGGGAGAGGGGTTGCAAAAAAGAAGGAGAAGGAAGAGCAGTATAGGAAGGGAATAATTATGTTGTTTTGGAATATTATTACGATAGAACTTGTGTTGTCTTCGCTTTACAAGAAGTGACACGAGCTTGTGCATGTTCGTGTTTTCATGTGATTATCACTGTGACCGTCAAAACATGAATATAGAAATGGAGAAAATTATAATGAAGATGGTATATAAGAAACTGTCAATGAGAGAGAGAGGTGAATAAATGGGTGAACATTGCACTTATGTTTACATAATTATGTTAAATAGTTATGTTTCTTTCCTGCAGGATAATAAAGATGATGTGAGGAACATGGGAGGAGCTGCAGGAGGGTTGAATGGTGTTATGACATCTCGTTGGGATAGGTATTTTTTTTAATCTTCGCTTCATTACATTTGAATTGAGCGACGCATGTTCGTGTTTACGTGTCACAATGTCCGTGAACTTCATTCAAAACATTAATGATACTAGAGATGGAGAAAAGAATATGAAGATGATTTGAGATAAAATCGATAAAGAGAGGGGGTGAGAAAAAAGAAGAGGAGGAGGCGGAGGAGAAACGGGAGGGTTGGATGTTGTTATGAAATCTCGTTGGGATAGCTGGGTACCGGTATATCTATTCGCTTCATTAGATTTGAATCGAGCAACACATGTTTACATGTGACAATGTCTGTAAACGTCAAGACATGAATATGAAGAAAGTGGAGAAGATGCTTCATGAAGATGCAATGTGATTAAAAACATCAACGAGAGAGGGGGAGTGGAAGAGAAGAAGGAGGGTGCATGTATTACTTTTTTCCTGTTTCTCCTCCGCCTCCTCCTCTTCTTTTTTCCCTCTCTTTATCGATTTTATCTCAAATCATCTTCATATTCTTATATTTATTTTGTTTTCGCTTCATTATATTTCATGTATTTTAAATTAGTGCGTTTATAGTGTTTACTTGTGACAATCTCTTTGACGTCAAAACATTAGTAGAAAAGAAGATGAAGATGGTTAGAAGAGATGTGATATAAATTGATGAAAGAGGACTCAGGAGTGAAGTTTGGAGGAAGGGTGGATGGTAATTTCAAATGTATGCTGCGATATTTATGTTTTCTTCGCTAAATTAGACGTCAAATGAGTGTGTCTTTGTTTGTGCTTTCGGGGACAATGTCTTTGCTCATTTAAGTATTAATATAAAAGTGCAGAAGAATCTAATGAAGATATGCATAATATTCGATGCGAGAGGGGGCGAAGAAGAGAGGGGTAAGGGGAAGAAGGGTGGGTGGTAATTTCAAATGTTGCTGTGATAATTATTAAGGTGCTCGTGTGCGTTTGTGTTTTCGTATAATTATAGAGGTGCGGTTAAACAAGATTTAGGAAGAAAAGGAAGATTAAATGTCTGTGGTAAAGGAGAATTTAGAGAGTGGAAAGAGGAAGAGAAATGGTGGATAGATGCTTTCAAATTTCGCCACCATGTCGTCTTCTCTTCTTCATTAGATGTGGAACGAGTACGTGCATGTTCTCAATTCAGCCCCGATTCAGTGTGACTTCGTGTGTATATAAATACATTATATGCGCCATAAGCATCTTGCGAAAGAGGGTATCGGCGCATCACAAGACTCACATAATGATGGACGTCAATGTATGAATAAGAAATAAAGAAAGATACGAATATAATGATCGAGGATGAGGAGAAGGAGGAAGAGGAGGAGGGCCGGGAAGAGGAGGAAAAGAGGAGGACTGTGTCTCATAAATTCACTGAGATGCTAAATAAATGTTCTCTTCGCTTGGTTAGATCATAGTTAGATGTAACCGGAGCGAGCACGTGCATGCTCATTTATTCGTGTAACCGTGTTTGTGAACTTAAAGGGATCTAGTTAAACTTTGTTGACATGTGACGAATGGTTGTGACAAATGGTCGATACAATGTGCATTGTTGTGATCTGATATGTCCATTGTCCACTGTGTGACAATTTTACGTCAAATGGATGTTATACGGCCGAGTAATGAGCGACAATGCCAAGTGACATTCGCTAACTCATTGCACTGACTTTGTACACGGTTATGACTGTCCAGTGGATAGTTACAAATCCGAAAACTTCAATCGTAAATATCTTTGTAACGAAAGGGAAATACGAAAAACCGAAACCTGTCCCATGCTTCTATTGTTAATATGAATACACCAAGGTATGAGAGAACCGCATAAGTTCCAAGTAAGTGTTGATGATGTTATATACTAGATCCATTTAAAAAGAAAAAGGCGGAATAAGAGTACGCAATGAGATAGAACTGAAGATAGAGGAGGGGAAGAGGAGGAAAGGGAGAATGGGGTAGGATGGTGTCTCCTAAATACGCTGAGATGGTTATGTTCGCTCCGCTTGGTTAGGTGCAAAACGAACGCATGCATGTTCGTTTATTGGTGTGACAGTGCATATGAACTTTAACAGAACGAGGCGGAATATAAGAATATGAGGTCAAAAATAGAGGAGGAGGAGGAGGAGGAGGAGGAGGAGGAGGAGGAGGAGGAGAAAGGGAGGATGGTGTATCCTAAATCTGCTGAGATGGTTATGTTCTCTCCGCTTGGTTAGGTGTAACACGAAGTTCAATGTACACCTTCTATTGTTGGTGTGACAGTGCTATGAACTTTAACAGAACGAGACGGTATATAAGAATATGAGATCACAAATAGAAGAGGAGAAGGAGGAGGGGGAAAGATGAGGAGAAAAGGAAGACGGTGTCTCCCCCAAATTCGCTGAGATGCCTATGTTCTCTTCGCTTGATTAGATGTGTAAAGAGCGGAGTTCATGCCCCATGGCGCACTATGGATATTGGCGAGAGACCCATTATATTTTATGCAGACAGAAATAATCAAGCCATCGAGTAAAGGGCTCACTTTGAATAAAACAACAACACGAACCAGTTTTTCCATTTTAATTTAAAGAATTTGTATTCAATTAAATCAAACAATTGTCATGTAATAAAATTAAGCCCCGTATCAAGCACTAATTCACCTAAAATTGATTGAAAAAGAACGCGCAAATCAACATTTCCAAGTATTCTGAGATAAAGAAATATTACAAACTACAAATACACATACAGTACCATAATAAATTACAGATGTGACAACAAACACATATTTTGAGTGGGGTCCATGATTTTAAAATGCAGTAGACCAACCAGCATTCATAAGCTAGGAGCTTGAGTGGACGGTGATCTGGAAGAGGGGAGAGGGAAGCTACAGACGCCCAAAACGGCGTTGTAAGATGAAATAAGACTGACCCTGACTACTTCTACTTCTACTACACCTGAGACCACATGGTTCCTTAAATTTGTTTATATAAGCAGGGAATTGGGGGCAATTAGCCAAGCTATATCGATATGGATCAGAGATAATAAAACCTAAACCAACACAGGACGGACAGAAAAAGCCACCCGTGTTTTCCTTGCTGTCAATCTAAAGGCCTGGTCACATATCACCGGATATCGTAAACGGATGCCCGACGAAAAGAACATTTTCGAAATCAAATTATCAAATTATCCGGTAGTGAAAGTCGTCTTCATTGCTTCATGCACAAAACATTCCGCCGGATAGAACAACGTACATCGCCTGACAATGAACGGACAAGAAACGCATACGAACGGAGACGAACGGACTGAAAATGTTACTTTCGGTTGGGCATCCGTTTACGCTATCCGGTAATATGTGACCGGGCCTTAACTAACATGCCCTTTCACACTGAAGTTCTGGTCAGAGAGCTTAGCCTCCACCAAAGCCTTGTGATTCATGTTTTTTACGAATGAGATCTTATGGAAAAATATTGTTTAAAAAATAGATTCTTTTGAAGTAGGGTATAGACAAATTTTGTAATTTGGTTTATTTTTTATTTTGTTCCATTTAAGAAAAAGGAAATTAAATTACTGCAAGGTACTACACTGTAGCACGGATGTTGCCAATGTAGACTACTACAATTGCCGAAGAAACAAACGTTCTAAATCTGATAAATCACAACACCCATTCAGCCTAATTAATACACACTCCTATATGGGCCATTCTTGGTCACGTGTGTGACCCAAAACATGACAAATTTTGAAATGGGATGCTTATATTTCAGTAAGTATGAGACTATAATGATTTTTACTTCATATGTGACTTGAATATGTTGTAGTCTTTCAAACTTAACACAAAAGATTTTATAAGGATTACGTAACTCAATGTCAGAGGTCAAATGGCATGGGTCACGTGTGTGACTTCGCACGGAGCGCTTTTTTCATAACTAAATTTCATTTGGAAAATTCCTTAAAATATGAATAGCTATAATGTTCATCTTATTACCAGAGAAGTACTATACATTTGTAAGTACAACAATTATAGCAATGAATGAGAATTATATCAAACCGTTGTTTTTTTATAGTACTTAATTATGTGGCAACGTCTGGTCACGTGTGTGACATTTTGGGGTGGTCACGTGTGTGACATGTACAATATGAATGGAAAAATGGGAATTTTATAATATCGGGTTTAGAAAAGAATGAAAGGTTGAATTTTTACAAAGTTGGTATCAACCTGTACAGGAAAGTGAGAAGAATGAGCTTGCTAATTATCCTTTTGATATCTTGATTATTTTCTGAATTATGATTATTAGAAAAATATGAAATATGTAAATTTATGCAAATGAGTAAAAAAGTTTCATTTTAAACTTCAAATCATGTATTTCATGAAACTTTACACATGGATCATTCCAAAAATGGAACAAAACTACAGAAAAATAAAACTTCAATTTTTCCGAAAAAGTTTCACTTTTCAAAGAATGGCCCATATACTTATTACGTACGCGTTTTGAAAGTGTATAGCCTATTCAAGTGATATTTTGCCATCTATGATGATTTATGTATGATCTAGGTATGATTATATCAGCCTATTTATGTGTGTAAGTGTTCTCTACGAACATAAGATGTTTTAATGGGCGCTTGTATGTGTACTGTATGTCTGAATTGCCTCATTTGTACCTCTAAAACTAAAGTTTACTGCTAGAAGAGCATTGCCTCTTTCCTATCGAAACGACAGATTGAATAATTCCATCACTCTCCCATCGAACAAATCGGCTAATCAGTCAAGTCAACAATCATCTTTTACCCGGCTTCCCTCGCCCCCATAACATCCGGAGAGCGGGGGGCACAGGAGGCTCCAATCAAAGGGCTTTCACCTGTCCATCACACCTTTCTGCAGGTTTGAAGGAGGGGGAGGGGTACAGCGCCGTTCCCCTAACTAATAATTTAGTTCTAGATTTGTCTTTACCGTTTGCCAGGCTTCCCTCACCCCATAACATCCGGAGTGCGAGGGACAGGAGGCACCACTCGTACATTACGAAGGATTGAAAGGAGGGGGGGGGGGGGGGATACAGTATCACTCCCCTATCTTAGCATTTTGTCTAACCTTTTACCAGGCTTCTTTCGCCCAAATAACATTGGTGCAGATCGCATCAATGAGGGAACCAATCAGAAGGCATTCACCTGTCCACCACATCCATGTTCCTTAATCAGGGGTAAGAGGGGTGGGTGGTACAGCTTCTCCCCCTATCTAATCATTTGTTTTAGTTATAAATTATGTTTAAACATTTTAGTATGCGTTCCTCTTACCCATAACAACCGGAGTGGGGCACATGAAACTCCCATAACTTTCACCTGTCAATCATAACCCTCATTCCTTTAGAGAGGGACTGTAGGAGAGGTAATTAGAGGGGGGGTTGAACACCTCTTTCCTCCCTGAGCATTTTATTTTGGATTATTTTGAATTATTCACTAATGATATTTTACTTCGTCCCCTGACAACAGAAGCGGGGGTGGGGGAGGGGTAATCGTGGTAATCAGAGAAGGTATTAAACACCCCCCCCCCCCCCCCCCCCCCCTCTCCCTCTCTCTCTCTCTCTCTCTCTCTCTCTTGACATTTTATTTTTGATTATTTTAAATTGTTTACTAATGATAATTTACTTTGTCCCCTGACAACCAAAGCTGAGGCATACGAGGTCCCAATCAAATGGAATTCACCTGTTCATCACACCTCTGATCTAGGAGGGAGGGGTAAGGTGTTGATTTTATGTACCCCTCCCATATTGACACAATGCATTTAGATTATTCTTAACATGGTCGTGCATACGAAACATCAAAAGGCGTCAATTATCAACGCCATCGTGTTCTTTCGGAAAGCAGAGAGCTTTATTTAAAGGGTTTATATACGTCTATCATACACCTTATTCAGAAGCGAGGGCGTATGAGGGGTGCGTTAAGACATCCTTCTCTGTTTCACTCGACCCTGTTTGATTTTGGATCATTATTAACCTGTTTGTGTCCTACTCCAAGCAAGATTCAAATGCGTTGAACATTTTGTTACCTTTTGTATGTTTATCCCGCATACAACAGGAAGCATTATTACTTTTCAAAGGTTCATGCACGTCCACCACATATTTGATCCTGAAGAAAGGGTGTTATAGTAGGAGGGGTGTTTTTACACACCATTTCATATTGCATTCATCCTATTTGACTTAGGATCACTATTTTAACCTACATTATTTGTGCCCTCGCAAACTAAGCACCGCGCTTTTGAACATTACCTGCTCTATCCAGAAGAACCGGATGATTTATTTGAAGGGGTTATGCATGTTCATCATACCCCTTATTCTGAAGGGAGGGGGTAGGAGGGGTGTGTTAATGCACCCTTCTCTCTTTGACTCCATCCTGCTGGGGATGGTTCAGAAAGATACCAAGTCGAACTTTACACTATGCTAAGTGGACTTAACATTATGGAAAGCTATTTGTAGTATCTGAATTAAACATATTCAAGAGCCCAAATGCGAAAATTTGAAACTTTCCACAGACTTTCACATGAATAACTTGAAATCTCTTCGATAGAAGAAAATGTTAATGACTTTTATCAAAATTGTAGGCCTAATTTTACAAAGAAACTAATGGCTTTCCATAATTTGTAAGTCCAACTTAGTGTCAAGTTCGACTTTGGATCTTTGTGAAACACCCCCTGGACTTAGGATCATTCTCAAGCTGTCAGTGCCCTAGCAAGTATCAAATACGATGAACATTACCATGATCGTCTTGTTCTCTCGCAAAACAGCTTTATTTTAAGGGGTTTACGCACGTCCAACCATACTCCTGATCCTAAAGTAAGAAGGTAGGAGGACCCTTCTCTTATTGCCTTCTTCCCATTGGATTTGGGATCAGTTTTAACCTGACCGAGCTCTCGCAAGATTAGGTGCACAGAGTTACCTTGTTCTCTCTAACATGTCTAACCTGCCAATCAAACCAATTTTCCGGTTCGTGCTTGTGTTTATATGTAAGTGCGATTTCATACGTACATACATGCATTACATACATATACATACATACTATCTTGATGTGAGATATTATTTCTTTTTAGGGGGAATAAAGACAAAATGCCAGTGTTCCATAAGAGCAGCAATATTAGTACGCTCATAATAAAACATAACAACAGATGGCGCTGTTATCAAATTGACAGAGCGGGTTTCAAAATAAGAATAAGGAGCTTCAATTTAGCTTCCTAGTTTATCAAAACAAATGCGTTTATTACATACTTTTCAGTAATGAATTCATTAGGACTATTTTGGTTGGACAACGGTTTAATTATAATATGCAGGAAAGGAATATGTTTTACTTGTACTGATTTTGTTTCCCTTTAAATTAAAGTTATGGTATTCTTTCTGTCTTGTGAAAATATATTACCACATATCTCTATTGGCATTATAAAACAAATAATTGACATCACATATTGAAATGGATCTTGTCTATATTGATTCTATCCATGACTTTGCACAATGAGCTATACAAATATTATACCAATACAAATATATATCGCAAACATAGATATACCAATAAAGGAGTGTATATGTTGCTAAAAATATAAACTCATCACAGCGCAAGAAAGGCTGATCAAGTAATATGGAATGACCTTTTATTGAACTTTGAGTAATATGAATACTCCTCCTTTTAGTAAGAAAACCACAAGATGGAGGAGAATATTGAAAGAAGATTTTCCGATGAGTTATGACTTTGGCAAAATTGACATACATCATTTTTCACCACGCTTCAAAACAGGACAATGCTGCGGTTTGTATTTATGATTTGCATTTTTTATGTGTGTATTGGGCGAAGTAATATGCATTTAGAATGTGTATCGCCCAAAGCATTTCAATTAAGGAAAAATCACATAAAATACTGAGTCTACGAATTTCCCCTTCGCTCGTCTTACAATTAAAGGGATCTAGTAATGTTGACATGTCAAAAATATGATGAATGGTTGATGTTTGTGATTTGATATGTCCACTGAGTCCAGTAATGTGTGAACATTTCGCGTTAAATGAATGTTATAAGGCCGAGTAATGAGCGAAAATGCAAAGTGATATTCGCGAACTCATTGCACTGACTCTGTACACAGTTATAACTGTCCAGTGGATGATTAAAAATCCAAATACTTCAATCGTGAATATCTTTTTAATGAAAGGGAAATTCGGAACACCGATACCTATCCATGCTGCTATTGGTAATCGACTACAACACGGTATGAGGGAGCCACTAGAGTTCTAAGTAAGTTTTGTGGACAAAGTTACTAGATCCCTTTAACCTAAAATATATATTATGTAAATACTTAGGGGTTAGATCTCTAGATTAACTCATTAACAAGCACATTATGAATAGAGTGAGGTTGTAAAAAACACTTTATTTGATATACATGTAGCTCCCTTTAAATACGTATTACTACATTACCACAGTCATGCCAGTGAAACAGAATACACCTTTCGATACATTAGCACAATTTCCCACAATTACCAGCACCATTTTGGGTAATACTATATTTAGCAATTTATAACATTGTCAATAATGTTTGCTATAAAGTGTATTGTTTTACGTGTATATCACCAGGGAGTGACAATTGAGAGCAAACATTATTGACAATTTTATTTATTGCTAAATATAATTATATAGTATAAATTACCCAAATGGTGCTGATAATTATGGGAAATTGGGCTAATGTCTCGAAAGGTGTATATATTTCACTGGGAAATGTAAAGTAGTTATAACTGAAAATGACAAAATATAATTTGTGTTTTATGAGATACTCAATGATGTTTTTTAAGGATACAGAAATAATTTAACTGCACAATGAGCACTATATAAGGCTTCATATATATATCTTATATCTTCTTAAGAATGTACTGTAAACACCCCACGCAGATTATCAAGGACACATTTCCCCAAATTGTTTATAAATACAAAAACGAATTATTTGCCATTATAACATATTATTTTGTTTATTTTGTTAATTTTTTTATTACCGTTGTTTTAACTGTTCAGTTGGCTATTAAAATATTCCATCGGCACCTTGAAATACAGAAACCTCATGACCTCTTGTGTTTTAATGGCTCATTTTTTAATGGTAACAGGCTTTTTACTTAGTCGTGTAATTTTCTATACATTTCGAGCATGGTGGAGTTATAACTATTAGTTTGTAATGTTATCGTGCAGGTTTTGGTTACTAAAGCTCAGCCTTACCAAAACTGTACTATCCCTTTAACTTTAACAATTATGTGTTACTTATAATAAAGGCAAGCCAATGTTTGTAATGTTGCAGACACTAGTTTCTTCTATAACCCCCTTTTGGGGAACTATTTAATTTGTTGTTTGAACGAACATTATGTGAAAGTGGCAATTTAATCAAACGGACATCGCCTCCAACCACGTCGGTCTAAGAAAATCTAGCCAGTTATTTCAACTGTCAATATAGCACCTAAGTGATTGCACAAGGAATTGGCGATTCGCCGAGTGATAATATATTTCCAATTTAAAAGTCTGACCCCTTTTTCACTTGTTGAGGTAGTTGGCGTGGGGAGGGAGGGGGTGGCGTGTTGGGGCGTTGGTGTAATGGCGTAGACAGAATCAATCCTAAAAGAGGGCGAACAAGTGTCAAATATGTTCATGAGTGGAAGACTAGAAAAGAAAAATTGTGCTGTCTGTTTGTTTTGGTTGGTTTCTGTCTTTCTTTGATTGATTCGTTTTTCTTTTCAAGTTCAAATTCAAGTTTATTGTTTTCATTTTGACAAAATAAATGTACAATTCATAATAATGTAACATAATATAATAAATACAAAATAAGAAATACACAGAAGCCGGGAGCTATAGAGAAAAAAACTCCGGAGAAGTGGGGGTGGTGGGGGGGGGGGGGGGGGGGGGGGTGGGGGGGCGCCCTCTTGATCCCCAATTATCTACGCCATCGGGGGAATGTTCCTTTCCAAAATAATGCAGCAGCTAAAATTCGACATGTTCAACAGAAGACAGGGCGTATGTCCTTCTAGCCATCAGCGCGGTCAGTGGCTAAATGAAAGTAAATTATACGTAGCGTCTAGGAAATTAAGCGAAAGTTCTGTTCTGCCCAGGTTTATAACCAGTGTCGTGGCGAAGAAGGAGCAAGATAGTATATCGCAATAATAGCGAAGCAGCATGTGGCTAAAATAAATTATCTTATGTACATGAGTCTATTGGGGGCAATAATAATAGTTTGCTAGATATACTTACAAATTAATATTGTATAAGGAACGTGAACATTATTGTAACTTCTAAAAGGTTTTCGCGATTTTTTAAGAACAACGAAAAGATTCATGATTGCTTTTTTGATATGTAAAGTTAAATCATTTTTATTTCTTTTGATTTAGATTTAAAATGATAATTTAGTTAATATTGATCTTCAGACGGAAAAAGTACAAAGACACTGGCCGAAATTTAAAGACCCAAGAATTGTCATCAAATCATTGATTACATACGCCACATGCAGAAAGAGAAACATGAGACGCAAAAATAATAATCGATGGAAATAGGGGGAATGCGTTCAAACTAGTATTTAAATATGAGAAAGATTAGCTCAAAAACGTTGAGTTATGAGCTGAAGAAGAAAATATAAACCAGCTTGTTAAAATTAATGGTAAATATTAAAGTTCCCATTACAGGTCTCTCTTGTCCCATTTTGGTCTATCTTTTATGTAGTCTAGAATGTGTTAATCTAAATATTCATTATTCCTAACTATTATTTGAGGGGTCCACAATTGTACAAGCACTGCTTTTTAGGGGACCCCTCTTGTTTCCAATATGTTATCTCTATTTTTGTGTAAATGATTATAATTCATTTGTAATGTTTTGTCGGAAGCATGAATAAATTGAAATTGAAATTGAAAGGTGGTTCGGATTCGTAAATCAGAGCGTGGTGCCATCTTGCGAACAATCGGTGCGTAATACACACTGGCTCAGGTCAGTGCTATAGACATAGCGCGCACAAGCTATAGTTAGAAATAGAGAACCGCGATGCGGCATCTCTTCGCATGAGAATCATTAAAGGGAAGACATCTGGATAGCGTATGGCAAGCCGTTTTAACATTTATTCCTATTTCTTGATATCAATAATTCAATTCTTGATATCAAAAAATAGAATTCTTGATATCAAGAACTGAATTCTTGATATCAAGAACTGAATTCTTGATATCAAGAACTGAATTCTTGATATCAAAAATTGAATTCTTGATATCAAGAAATGATTTTCTGTTGTTAACAAATCGCAATTCTTGATATCAAGAAATGCATTCTTGATATCAAGAATTGATTTCTTGATATCAAGAATTGATTTCTTGATATCAAGAAATGATTTTCTGTTGTAAAGTATGGTAAATCTTGATATCAAGAATTCAATTCCTGATTTCAAGAAATAGGAATAAATGTTAAAACGGCTTGCCATAAGAGCGAAATGAGACGAGTCACATGGTAAGAACACCGAACAGTCGAACTGAAAGGAGTAAAATAGAAAAAGATGCAAGAAAATCTGGAAGGCAAATCCGATGAAAATAAAGATGGGTAAACTCGAAACAAATTAAATGTTTTGAAGACGGTCTGCTGAACTAAAAGTCCGATAGAAATTTATATTGTTGTCGGGGGGGGGGGGGGGGGGGGGTCATGTCCGATGAAATGTGGATGGGAAATTTCGGAAAGAAGTGCAACACAAAAATCTAGTATTAAAATTGAAATTGGTGGGTTGGGGGGGGGGGGGGGGGGGGGGGGACACGTTCAATGAATATGAAAGTGGGTACAAATCGAAACCAATAAATGGAAAGCTGATCTTCAGAGTAGAGGTAACTGCTGATGACCAAAGAAAAATCGTTGGGTAAATGGAGAAAGGTAGGATAAAAATCGATACAATCAGATGCAATGAGATCCGAGATGAATGGGGTTGGGCCGCTACATCCTCCCTGTAATCCAGCAATCATCTTCCAATCGGATCGCAATGATGAGTCAGGGGCCGGCCGGGCAACTCATCGAGATGGGATGGTGAAGTTGAGCAGTGGCGTAGCTATATGAGGGGGGGGGGGGGGGGGGGGGTTGGGCGGCATCCCCTCGAAGATACCCTTCTCCCCCTCCTCCTTCTTAGTGTAACCATTGTAACCATGGTTACCGGAGGTGAACTTAGATGGTAGGAGTAAATACATTTAACGTTATTTTATTTTTGGCACACCAAGGGTTAATTGACCTCCATTAGCCCTGTATATTATCATTATCTATGAGAACGATTTTCTAGAGAACGACTCCGACCCCTTTCCCATGAGATTCAAGTGGTTTTAAGGCCTTATACATATTATTATTGAAATGCATTTAACCCTCTATGATACCCGTTTATATCAAAACAAATCAATAAAACTCCTTCCGTGGGAGGGGATACCCCCTTCCAAACCCTCCCACTCGGAATTGTAGCTTTATCCTTCGAAGCACCCCCTAAGGTTTTTCTTATTGCGCCATACACTGTTTCTAAAATCAAGTCGTGAGGCCTTGTCAAAAGATAAACAACGAGATGCACTGATGGCGTAGCAGTGACAGGGGGGGGGGGGGGGGGGGCAATGATTTGAAAATATATTCTTTAGGCGAATTGTTACCAAGTTGGCAAAATATTTTCATCAGAGCTATGGCAATCTTTTACAAAAGACAAATATTGATCGTATTTTACCAATTATGAGATACCCTGCATGTTGTTCGGTGAACTAAAAAGGCCCGATCCTTTATTTAATCAAGAAATTTGATATACAAATGTTGACTTTTACAGGTATTCGGGTGATATCCATATTCAGGTGAGAATATTATCAGGCAAAGATTTCGTTGGTGGTGCGTGATTTTAATCAGGTCTCGCCAATGGTCAACGGATATTGGGAAGGCGGGGGTTCGTGATGTTCGTTCTAATTCAAAGAATGAAATTAATAATAGTCATGATAGTGGCGAAGTTAACGGAGGTGGAATGAGGGAACGTATCCCCTATCTAATTCCCTCCGGCACACTTCCACAGTGCTCCGATGTGGGTTGTAAAATAATACAATAATACATAACGCAATTTATTTGTTTACATGTAGGCTGTCCCACGCATAATATATTATATAGAAAATATTCGTTGGTTGAGAAACAGAAGATGGTAAGTTACATTTGTTACTTCGAAGATAATCGTGTTTAATGTTTGGGAGCGGTGTATATAGAAATCCAATGTAGCTTTCGTTTATTTTTAATGAATATTTACCAAAATTGAAGAAAAAATAATATCCTCTGAAAATCTGGCATCCAATAGAGAAAGCCCCGATCTATACATAATGGTATGCATAACTAATGTTAGCTAAAAATCGACTGAACCCCCCCCCCCCCCCCCCTCCCCCACATCCCCTTCCCCTTCTCACCTGACAACATCGTTCTCTCATGCCCATACCCCTCGGTCTAGGTTTTTCCTAGCAACGCCCTGTTTTTATTTGATATTTTCTCGATTCAAATAATGGAAATAGTACAGTAACATTTTCACCTTGCGAAAGAAAATAAAAAGTCAGTACTGGTTGATACAATATTTACCAATGAAATAAGATAAGAAACTTCCCATAAAAAAAGAAGAAGAAAATCCTTATTCTGTATAATTCTGTCTCGCTATAATTACAATTTCCCATTCATAATTGCAATTATCATAGGATGAAAATTTCGCACTGTTCAATGTCAACTAAATTTATATTGCAATTAACCAATTAATAAATTCCACCATAATCATAATATGGAGCTTGTCCACAAATGCATGGTCTACTGTGTTCACTCCGGTACTCTGTTTTTCTTTTGCAGGCTGTCGTCATACTTTCTTCAAGAATCATTGGCTTCACTCACGATGCTCAGCTAGGATAATGTTGGGAAAATCAACGAGAGATGGCGCTGAACCTAATTTCATGCTTTCGGCATTGCCTATTATTTGGAAAGGTAACTTTATAGGGTGCGTTTTATGTTGAGTTTGTATTTGAGTATGGCTGTACGTTCGTGTTTATTACCTGCGTATAGTGTATGTTTATGTGTGCGCATATATATGTGCGCATTTGTTTGTGTGTCGAAATAATTACATTTTATAAAAAATATCTTTAAAACGTGTAAACAATATGTGTGTGTGTTTTAAGTATGGGAAATATGTGTGTGTGTGTGTCTGTGTGAGTCTGTTTGAATAAAAAAGTAAACACATATATGACTCATGTATGGTCACTTCAGAAACACACTTACACACACAAACATACACATCAACATACAAACAAACATAAAACAAACATAGACAATTGCACTAGTATAGAATCTCACACACGCCTATATGCATACTCACAATACATAAGTGCATTGAGGTAATCATAAATAATAAACAATAATAAATATTACATATCATACTAAAAACAATAACGTTCGTGTTTGCCGGGGAGCGAAAACTTGACATATTTCACATCTTTGACGATTAAAAAACAAGTTTGTTTTTTATTAGAAAAGCAAAGCTGTGATACTATCATGACAACCCGACTATTTTTTAGTTACACAATCTCGCACAAATGTTGGAGGCTTATTTCATATCTAATTTACACCAACATTAGATGGTGAAACATAGTCGTACTTATTGTAATTTTAGATTTTGGAATGACGTGGTACTAAATTCATTTAAAATATGCTAACAGTTATATTTTATAGAAATAAACATTACATAATAAAAATGAATGTGTCGTATAATGTGAATAGTGCGAATGAAATTTTATTTAGTAATAATTTTACATTATTTTACATTATATTCCCGAACTTCGAACTATAATGTCCATCTCACTTCTACACAACATAACAATGTCGTCCATTTTGTTTTTAATTATTACACACGTTCATCGATGGGAGACAAGTTCAAACAATATGACTGTGATGTGTTGTCCAATTAATTTCCTTTTCTCCTATCAGGCGTAACATTAACATCCACTATGAGCATCCATCGCGTTGCCATGGGGACCGCACGCCAGAGCCCCCTCTCAAATATGGAAGGCGGTGAGTGTCAACATTTGACGTGGAGTTGCCTGGGTGATATATCGCTTACATGTGTATTATGCTCCATCAGGAGGATTTGAGGATTTGTATCGTGTTGTTAATTGTGTGACGTTGCATGAAATTAATTTCTTATTGTGGTGAATATGTTCCAGGATATATTCACCGTCAAAACAATTAGCATCAATTATTATTAAGAGCCCATTTAATGCAGTGCCTTTAGTATAGTCAAGACGTGTTAAAGGGATAGTTGAGTGTTGGGATAGGGGGGGGGGCACTTCACAAAATATTTTGTTGTGAGATAATGAAAAACTGACTGTCAAATTTGAAAGAACATACAATTTTAATGACAGAATAAACTTTATTTGAACAAAATCGGTTCAGAAACGGCTGAAATATCCATAAGCATATTTTTGTTAAAAAATTCTTCACCAGGGGATATTTTGAATTTTTAGAAAAATTAAAAAAATGCTTAAAGACTACTTTGAAAAAAAAAATCTGAATAGGTTTTTAAAAAGTTGTTGATGATATCTCTATTGAATCATTATTTAAAAAAACATTAAATGCACAGTTTTGTATGAAAAATGGCTAAAACCAATATTGTATTTCTGTGATTATTTGTTTAGAGAGCGCCCTCTTGAGTTGTAACGGCTCTTTTTGAATGGTAACGGGGGTTTTACTTAGTCGTTTGTAATTGTGTATACTTTTCGAGCATGGTGAAGTTATAACTATAATTTTGTACCGTAATGGTGCAGGTTTTGGTTACTAAAGTTAAATTTGACCAATACTCAACTATCACTTTAAAATTGCATATTGTAAAATATTTACTTGTAAAAATTAATAAATGTTGACCCATCTTGCCTTTCATACTCATAACAATGCACTAATATATTGGATGCAAATGAAATTGGATATTGATGCGCTCTTGATTAAAATGCAATATGCTGCAACAAAATACTTCCATAACAACTGTATGCTAGTCGCAATTGATATACACATTTTGGATTATACAGTTGGACATTTTTACGTTCATTAAGGATACGTAACAAACCAGGTAAATTTTTCAAATTAACACCTTTTATTTAATAGTTTTATATAGTTGTCTTAATTTAGAATAATATGTAGTTTCTGGTCAGTTTCATCTATATGTTTTAATTTACTTTAGAATGTATAATTGTGTTTTCTATAATCAACGAATGTATTTTTAAATGTATGATATCACTACCCTATGTCAGTGATATACAATATTTATAACGGCCATCTTGATTATGCTCGTTAAAAACATGATTTAATATTTGTATAAATGTGCTCATTTTGTTTTTATTATCATGATACATTATTTGTCTATTTAGTACAAAATATATTTCGATATAAAATGGGTGTCTTATACCACATATACACCAGAAAATATAATGTTGCATTGTGTTTTATGGTGATCATCAGCTTGTATGCAAGTGGTCTTGATTTTTCAAACTAAATAATGTCATATGTTTACGACTAAGATCAAATTCGTTTTCTTTTAACAAGTGAAAGGGTATTTCCCACATTTAATGTGCGTTTTCATGTTACAAACGAGCAACAAGCAATATTGGTGGCCAACTGATTGTTGCCTATTTTTTCAGTATTTGATTGAGAAAATAAAATCATAATACCACAGAAACGTTGCAAATCGATGTAATGTAACCATAATGGTTACTAATTGGGAGAAAAGTATCAAAGTGTAAACTTAAAGGGATCTAGTAACTTTGTTTACATGACTGTGCAAAAGTGATGAATAGTTGATACAATGTATATTGTTTTTATCTGATATGTAGGAATACACAGGGTATTGTGTGAAAATGTCAAATCAAATGGACGTTATATGGCCGAGTAATGAGCAAAAATGCAAAGTGATGTTCACAAACGCATTGCACTCACTTTGTACACGGTTTTCGCGATCCGTTGGATTATTTAACATCTAAACACTTCAATCGTAAATCGGGGGGGGGGGGGGGGGGGGGGGGGTGAGGGCGTGGTACAGCTCCCCACCACACACATTTGGACTACACGTTCATGTTTACGATTTCATTACAAATGTAAACTTAAAGGGATCTAGTTACTTCTTTGACATGTGCAAAAGTGATACATGGTTCAAGTTGGTTAAGTGTGTATTTTTGTGATCTCGTAAATGTCCACTAAGTAATCTGTGAAAAGTTCACGTATATTAAATGGAATTCTAATGGCCGAGTAATGAGCAAAAATGCAAATTGCTAATTGCACTGATTAAGTAAACATTTATAACTTTCGAGTGGACAATTGAAATCAAAACACTTCAATCATACATATCTTTTCAACGAAAGGGGAATTCGAGAAACCAAAACCTGTTCCGTGCTTATATTGGTAATACGAATACAACACGGTATGAAATATGAACCACTGCATTGGAGTTGTAAGAAAGATTTGTGACTTTGGGCAATGCATTGCTAGATCCCTTTAAATGATAATTTTCATTTTCAATTTGTCCTGGCTTCGCGCCACAGTGGCTGGTTGGTTCTCGTGCAGCGATGGATTTCAAACTATCCGAGCTGTCTAGAGGCACCGCAGTCGTTCGGAAAGGAAAACTGGTCGTGGTCGCAGATAGCAGCAGTAGGGAGAGCACACCTGGAAATCAACAAACGACTGGACCCCGAGCCTGGCCGGTCAGACCTACTCCCCACAAGGTTGAAACCTCCATTTATTTTGAACTTGTAGACAAAGTATTTGGAATTAAATATCATTTTTAAATAATGGTTTATTTTTTTATTCTCTTGCCCCTTATAAAGGCCTAGCAGGCTATGTACAGCAAAAGTACCTACTATAATTATACAGTTGTATAATAATACTTGAACCATCTCATTCAAGTTATATTAAACCAATAATGATCAAGAAATCTGGAGACTTGGCATATAAGTTACTCAGTTTAGTAAATCGTGAAATCGACACAATGGAAATAACAAATTAGAAACATAGCCAATAGAGAAGCAGACATAATCAAAGTTTAATGTTATGATGTTCCTATGTTTTTCTTACCCCAGGCAACACCAAAGACTGTTTCGGGTCCACTCACATTCAGACAAAGATGGTACTTTGCAAATGGTAAATGTTATACCTCGTATATATTATTAACGATGTTTTAAAAATCCTTTCCTGTGTAGCTCATAATACACAATATACGGTAGCTGCTGTGCAATATCACTTTTTGTGAATGTGTGTTTGGAAGTAATGTACTTTATCACCTGACATGGTAAATACAGTACATGAGCTGCCATGTAATATTTTTGGATATTACATGGCACTGTTACATGGCAATCAGATGATAAAACAGTTGTTAACTTTGCTGTCGGGAAAATCATGGAATGAACATTCCGTGCTTTTCCCTCCACCACCAGTTAACAACTGTATAATATAACATGTACATGTGTATGCTCTTAGGGATGGCGTCAAAATGATCACTATCGCCCTACCGCGGGATCCCGCTTGGGACGATTAGAGCACGTATTTGTATTCGAACTTTCGGGTTTGATCGTTCCTAGCGGTACGCTGCGGCGTCCCGATCAGCTGAGTCAGCTGTGAAGAGGAATTCGTCCCGACGCGGCGGGACTCAACGCGGCGGGCCGCGGGATCCCGATTCTTGCGCGCGAAGATCATTATTGCATGCCGCATGCATACGAGTACCGTACACGTACGTACCTACGTAGGTACGTGTACGGTACTCGTACATGTATGCATGCGCAATGCAACATCCACGTACACGCGCACAGCCTAGCCTAGCTAGCCTGTGCATGTGTACAATGTACACGCATGTAACGTATAATTGGTGTGATGGCCTGGCCAGGCCACCTCGCTCGACTGTTAATGTTGGAAGAGTCGAGTAGGTCTAGTATCTACTCGAGCGACCAAATCGTACTCAGCATGCCTGCATGATCATGCTAATCTCTGCTGGAATGTGGTCCGGAGTGCGCGTGCGGGGCGGAAAATAATCAGATCGATCTAGGTAGCTATCTCATCATCGCATTCATGACGAAATCTTTAACGTGACAGTTTCATCCGCAATCCAACAATACGCTCTGAGCCTCCTCTGAGCCGACATTATATCAGTCGTCTAGAGTAGACGTAAGTCTTTTATACAAACTCAATACAAACACATCTGGGTAGCGTTACATACCTTGTTTCAAAAATAGGATGAAAAGTGGCCATAACTAGAGTTAGTTGCGTCAGCTGTCGATGTTATGTCTTCTGAGGGATCACACTAACAACATCGACAGACCAGGCCCAGGTGGCATAGTAGTGGCGCTATAGTCCATTCATGCGCTAGACAAATTGTGTACGTCTAATTACTAGCATAAGCACGTGAAACCACCGAAGTACGGTGGCGGGGCCCTAGGCGCGGCCTCCCGCGGCGGAACGATATCGTTCCCCCGCGGTAAGACCATGCATGTACATTTCCGTCCCCCTGCAGGGCACTGGTGGAAACAAATCGGTTTCAAGCGTGCTGCGGTATACTGCGGCCCGCCGATCGTCCAGGCTCGGGCCCAAGCGGGATCCTGCAGCGGGACGGCAGTGATCATTTTGATGCCACCCCTTAGACTATATGTAATTCAAGGAAGCGACGACGCAAATACATCTTAAGTCCAGTCCACATGTCATTTCATTAAATAATCATAATTATACACATACATGGCCAAATAAAAGAATTAAAAGAACTAGAAATATTAATATAAAAACAAATTATTCAAGTTCAGTACTGTCTTATTTAATAGGCCTATATAACAAACAAAATAATATACAACACAAACTAGATTTTAAAACCAGAATCGATTGGAAATGAAATAATTCTTTACATTTTGTCTCGTGTATTGAAATTTATTTCGTGTTCAAGGCAAGAATGACGCACTTCGGCCACTCGGGATCCCCCGAAATCAGCCCGAGCCAAGCGAATCGGTGGAAGACAACGACAATGCAATGGACTACGATCGCAAGATCCCGACATCGCTCTGGAAAGATTGCATATTTGAATCAGAGTCGTCGTCATCATCATCATGTCAAATTGGTAAATAATGTGTTGTTAAAAAAGTGGCATTTTATTGTCCCAGTCTCTTCTGTTGTTTTTAAAATATTGAAATGCCATTCTTCTATTTGTTTTTATTAATTAACAAATTGATTATTATGATATTGTATTCTACGGATTAATTGATTGATTGATTGATATCTTTTGGGGAGACGTTCCATTGTGACCGGCATTTACTGTATCAAAAAAGTAATCTGCAATCGCTTGTTTAGATGAATAGATACATGTATGCAAATGAATACAAAGTGCCTTGACAATGATGATCTCCGTAAATGAATCATTGATGGATAAATTTATAAATAATCAAAATCCTTGTTTCCACGCGCAGATAATCAATTGACGGAATCGGCCAGCATCGGTGAAGACTCCTGGTATGAGCTCGATGACGACGAAGGTAGCGGTTCCGAAGAAGAAGATAAATGGGTAAGACATTTTGACTAATATATCAACATTACGATAGGTTTATACGGAATCAAACTAGTAGTAACTTTAGTTTTTAGACAAAATGTCACGTTTAGTTTATGGCCGCGTACAAATTAGAGGTGCCGTTTGAAATCTAGAACTTTTAAATACAAATGTTTTGCTCGGATTAGTTTATCACATGTGTAATTTTGTTGGGCAAACTAGCGACGAAAAAAAGTCGACGGTCGCCTATCATCAAGAACCGAATTCGAACAGCGGCCGGATTTACGAGAATATGACGTCACGCGATGCTCGGCAACCTTTGTCATGTGATCAAACAACATGGCGACCTCCACGGACCTACGATGACGGTTTGCGACAAGTTTTGAACAATGAATTTCCACACTATTTCACGGATTATTTAGCATACTAGTGATAGAAATATGTTGTGATGTTGATATTCTACGAATTTAGCTGATTTGGATACAGCAAGCTATCGTAGTTGGTGTATGGAGACGAACTATCGGAAGTAAAGATGGTTTGTTGACTTGTGCCCGTGCGACACCTACCGAATCAATCAATTATCTCGCGAACGCTAGACGGCTGGAGGCCCGATAAACGGTGGAGAAAGACTGTCCAGTTTTTACGCGGCGTGGTTTGCGCTGTTCGGCGCTTGTGTGTAAATGAGCCGTCAAAATGTTTATCACTCCGACAGTTACATCGAAGTCTTCCAATCCCGGTCTCTCATTGCTGAGTCGAGGAGTTGGGGAAGAGAAACAGATTAAAGACCACAAAAAGCTGGAAGTTTGTTTGGAGCCAGAGGTGAAATATTTTTATCAATTTCAAACTCAAAACTGAAAGACGTTATTCGTTAATTTCCACGTCAAACTCAGTCAAGGCACAACACAAACACAGTCACATTAATCATTATTAATGGATAATGGAGTCAAAGAAATATATACTATGAACATGGCACATTGTCATTGACCACTTTGTCTTTGATGGTACTCTTAGTCTTGGTCTTATTAGTAAACAAATTCAGATATTTAATTTGTAATAGTTTGTAAATTACTGAAAGGTTTAGTCATTGTTTGATCTGAAATTATCTAGTTTTAAACTTTTATATATATTTTTTTGACAGAGTCTATTTATGTTACAGTCTAAAGAATATCAAATATAATGATTTATATAGCCGTTTTAGGTTTTAATTGTTGACATTTGATTAATTTTAATTTTATTCTATTTTATTTTTAAATAAAATCACTAAAAAAATTATGAGACATGAATAGAAAAGCTAAAGTGATATTATAAAGCAGCTCAGTTTTCAAGTTGTCACATTAGAATACTGATAAAATTATGTTTTGTTTTAAAAAGTATATAGACAGTTATTCATAATTTCAACCCCCAAAATACTTTTTTTTGTATGAGGGCTATTTTGAAAATGTTGAGGACAAAAAAGTGCCCTCGTGAAAATGTTCACAAGGGCTATTTGGGGGCTCACAGGGGCTCTAATTTTTTTGTTTTGTTTACATCTTTCTCACTGCTCAGAGTCTAATAAATGATTATCAATATTTATCATTCTGTAACCTGTCCAATTATGCCATGATCTGCTGATTTCCGATCATGCATACCAAATACAAAAAAAAAAGGTTTCAAAGGTTTCGGGGGCGAATCGCCAGTTGCCCCATGTATTTTTATGCCTCCGCAACGAAGTAGCCGGAGGCATTATGTTTTCGGGTTGTCCGTCCGTCCGTACGTCCGTACGTACGTCCCGTTCTCGTGATCGCGTTATCTCAAGAACCGATTGACGGATTTTCACCAAACTTGGATCATGTATGTATCTTGGGAAGCCGATGATCTGATTAGATTTTGGGGTCATGAGGTCAAAGGTCAAAGGTCACAGAGCTCATTATATATGCAAAAATAGCTCGTGATCGCGTTATCTCAAGAACGGATTGACGGATTCTGACCAAACTTGGTACATGTATGTATCTTGGGGGGCCAATGATCTGATTAGATTTTGGGGTCATGAGGTCAAGGTCAAAGGTCACAGAGCTCATTATATATGCAAAAATAGCTCGTGATCGCGTTATCTCAAGAAGGGATTGACAGATTCTGACCAAACTTGGTACATGTATGTATCTTGGGGGGCCGATGATCTGATTAGATTTTGGGGTCATGAGGTCAAAGGTCAAAGGGCTCATTATATGTAAAAGTAGCTTGAGATTGGAAATCTCAAGAACTGAATATCAGATTTCAATCCAAATTGATACCTGAATGTATCTTAGGGAACAATTGTAGTCATTAGATTTTAGGGTCATGAGGGCAAAGGTCAAGGTCACTGATAGCTCATAATTGTGATACGTCAAGATCTAAAAGACAGAGTACCATCAAAATTGAGTTAACAGAATTAATTCAGTGTACAGAATTAATTCAGTGTACAGTATATGTTGATTTGGGCTTGATATAAATAAATTGCGTAATGGCGGAGGCATCATTTTCGACTGCGCGCAGTCGAAGATCCATCTAGTTTTGGCTATAGTAATTACACTAGAATACACTTGTCTAAATCTATTGATAGTCCCATACATTTAATTTTGTGTAAATCTTTGTTTTTCTTAACTTAGGACTATCACAACATCCAAGGGAAGAAGTTCTACCTGCCTCCACTGCAGCAGCAAGCATGGGCGCGGGAGAAGGAGATCGTGCGAGAAGTCCGCGCGCACAAGACGTACACGACCCGGAAGGGGGCGTTGCTTCTCTACGCCGAAGATCTGGCGTTGACAGCAGAAAAAGGAGGCAAGAAGAAGCGCTCGATGGAAGCAGAGGACTCGTCTTACTTCAACTCAATCAACGACCTACGCAGCGCTATCCTCTCCTATGGCAGTAATCCTGCTCCAACGGTAAGTCATTTTAAAAGGTAAAGTCTCTTAAGCTATAGGAGAAGAAGTCTGTGTCATCAGTACAGAATACTAGCTAAGCTGAGGCAGTGCCCATTTTTATAGAGAGTGATTAATAATTGGAATAGATTGTCCTTGCGCATTGTAGAAAGTTTATCTTTTTAATCCAAACTTGGAGAGATGTTGGCATTTTACAAGACAAATTCAACCATGATTAATGTTTTGTTTGCCCATGCTAATCAAAGTTTGTTTAGAGCCATTGACAGTACAGAATTTATTAAAAAAGCGCAACTTAATGTATTCAGTTATCAACTCCTAAAAAGCAATATGTACATCACTTTGAATAAAAAGGAGGCATCAAGTGTTATTGGCAATTTACACATCTTTGTAATAAATAAAATAATATTTATATTCTTATAATTGATCTTCAGTATACATGCAAGCAGAACTACCAAACGAGAGCAGATGTCAGAGGGAGAAGCCATTTCTTGGATTCCTCCGAGACAAGAGAAAACAAACTGCGCTATCCATGGCAGCCTATTGGGACAAGCACTTACAAACAAAAATTGGCATGAGATTCAATTGCTAATATGCATCAGTTGTATTAAACTAAATAATATTCAATTTCTTATTTGATCTTCAGCAAATGCAAGCAGAACAGCTGCAAAACAGGGCCAGAAGTCAGAAGGACCAACCGTTCCTTGGTTTCGTCCGAGACAGGAGAGCGGCGGGTCCCTACAGGCAGGTGAGACCGGGCTTCTCTGCCAAGCGGTACCTCGCCAACTGGTCCAGGAGCTGGGACGACTCCATCCTCAACTATCTCAGAAGCGAAGGTATTGCATTGTTTGACAAATTTGTTCCTAAAAGGGTTTTGTTTTGGCAGCCACAGTCAGCTTAATAGTATTGAAATAAAGATTTAGTGAACCCCAAAGGCCCAAACAAAGACAACTTTGAGAAAAGGTCTTTCATATTTGGTTATAAAAATTGTCACCTATGTAATTTTGTTGGTATGTATGATCTAAGCATGTAGCTCATTTTTTTTAGCTGGTCCAAGCCAGTGGCTATTTTTGCACTATATCACTAAATGGCTGCACTTACAACAAGCCTCCACACTAACTTTTTTCTCTGTTTCGGGCAAGTAAAATCATTAATTATCAAATTTGACTTGCCCAAAATAAAATTTACTGGCCCGCTAACTTGCAGATTAGCATTTACACGTGAGAAATTACATTTTTCTCTTGTTGTTGACCAATAATTTACTTGCCCTATTGGGCAACCAAACTAGACCATAAAGGAAATGTTTACTTGCCCTGGGCAATCTGGCAAGTGCTAGTAGCAAGCCCTGCTTACAAGTTTAACCAACTTACAAGTCCAGGGGGGTGTTTCACAAAGATGCTAAGTTGAACTTAACTCTAGTTGAACTTAACTATTATGGAAAGCCATTTGTAGCGTTAGAATACAATATTTTCAAAAGTAACAAAGCAATAATTTTAGACTTTTCATAAATGTTGCATCAAGAACATGAAATCTCCTCAATAATAGAACATATTAATGGTTTGAATCAACATTAAAACCTTTGAAAAAGGACATTTACAACAATTATTCAAAGAAACTAATGGCTTTCCATACTTTTTAAGTCCAACTTAGAGATAAGTTCAACTTAGGATCTTTGTGAAACACCCCCCAGCACTGTTTCTTGCCGTTTATAGCTCAGTTCTCAAACTTCTCAGAGGCAAAAGTATTGAACAGTGTTGACTACTAACTTACTCTCTAGTATAATTGTGATTTTCGCAATATTCTTGTCTCATTTTCAAATTGTTCAAAATTCACAGGACATATATGGGATAAGAACGTAGGGTTTGCCTAGAGGCAAAAATATTGAGCACTGTTGATAACTAACTTACTCTCTAGTATAATTGTGATTTTCGCAATATTCTTGTCTCATTTTCAAATTGTTCAAAATTCACAGGACATATATGGGATAAGAACATAGGGTTTGCCTAGAGGCAAAAATATTGAACACTGTTGATAACTAACTTGTGATTTTCAAAATATTCTTGTCACATTTTACAGGACACATATGGGATAAGAACCTCTTTCAGCAGAACGTTCTAGCTCCGAACCTGTACCGACGTATCGACGATGATCTGTCCCTCGTTCCCTTGCCATACCGCGTGACCCGTACCATGCTCGTTTCGCCGGGAGAGTTTGAGAGCCTGGAATTCTACAGGATACGCCCTGACAGTGCAGGATCACGTAAGAAAATCACCTTAAATTTGGACACTTTTCTTTTTTTCCCCGAGGTTTCGTACAAATTTGAAAAAGATTTGTTTTCTTGCATTTTATAAAAAAAGAACATTCGCTAGGTAGTAGGGACTTCAAATCGTACAAAGCATTATGCCCTGACAATGTTGTATCAAATCAGAAATCCATTTCAATTTTTCAGTTATTTATTAGAGATCAAGTGAACACTTTGAACATACTTTGATATTGCCATAAAAGTCTTACAAATATTTTAAACCAAAAAACAGCTTTAAATATATTTTGAAGTTATTTTTAATCTCCAATTTTACATTGAACATAATTTAGCTTGTAGAGCAAAGCTATGTGATAATTTGTTAACAACGTACATTGTCAATATTTTATAATTTGTGTTTAATAAGAAAGTATCAGGTGTGACATTGTTCTTTTGAGTGTATACTTATCAGAGCTGTCAAGTCTCCCTGATTTTGCAGGAGACTCCCTGAAAATAGACCAAGATTAGTGCATCAGATTTTTATCCCATCAGCCAACATCCCTGATTATTGAAATATTATTGTCATTAGGTTGTAT
Organism: Echinarachnius parma; assembly: GCA_037951105.1. Lineage (NCBI taxonomy): Eukaryota > Metazoa > Echinodermata > Echinoidea > Clypeasteroida > Echinarachniidae > Echinarachnius > Echinarachnius parma. Next base: position 34,886 of record JBAMJV010010235.1, on the reverse strand, counting down.
GCATTTGATAGATATCTCCTGATGTAGATATACATATATTTTGTATGAAATTTCCCTAAATCTTCCTGGTTGTTGAATTTCAATGATGGTAGCTCTGAATTCTGATTAACGTGTCATACATTTTATGTTATTTTCCCATAAAGCAGGCAAAGGCTTAACCTTGGATGATATTGCTGGAAGGCTATGTAAGGAAAACAGGACGTGAAATGCAATGATGCTAGCAGTTGTGTGCAATTTGTACCCTGTCACATTTGTTTTATTGTTGGATATAGGTTCATGAAGAAGAGCATTCTGTATTTATGTATGCTAGCACTAGCAGTTGTGCAATTTGAACCCTGTCCCATTTGTTTTATCGCTGTATTTAGACCATGAAGGGGAGACCATTATTCATTTGTAGATAATTTGAGTTTATTTTGTGTTCATGTTCTTGTGCTTTGTATGTGTACATATATGCATAGTATGCTTTGGAGTATAATTTATTTATGATTTATAGTACTATACATGTAAGCAATCCATTTAACTAGTTCTTTGTCAACAGCCTATCAGCTTGGTGCATTATAGATTAGCCATAGTTGGACATTAACATATATTGGAAAAGTTTAATGTTGCAGAGCCCGGATTTATTTTTAAATATCTTTTCAAAATTTGACGTTTGATATTTATGATTGCAGTGTGTATCCATTGGCTGGGGTAATAATAATAGTGTAAAACGTTATGATACTCAAGTGAATAGCGCTATATAAATATCTGTTATTAATATTATTATAATCTAGTAATAGAAATTCAGTCATTCTCCCATCATACTGAATCTGCGCCCCTGCCTCATCAAAGGACACATATTTGTTTAGCTTGAAGGTCCAGAATCAATGTTTTTAAAAATATATTTTGATGACACATTATTAGACTTCAGTTTGTTAAACATGTACATGTATATCACATTTTTTGTTTACTTGTATCACAAGTTGTATTTCCCAGATTGTATCATCAGTTTGTAGTATAAGGGCGCTAAGGGGCAAGTTGATTTTACGACTATGTTGCTTTTTTTAAAATTATTTTGCTTAGATGTTGTTTAGAAATGCTATGGTGGTCCTGAAATATTTTATATCTATCTACCCAGTAATATTCAAAGGCAACCCATAGGTAGCACTTGAATTGTATCAGACATTATCAACCGTATGTTCCAATGAACATTTAGGTATCAAACATTTAAATAAAAATTACTCTCATTATTTTGTTTTTTAAACAAGATAGGCTTCACAAATGTCAAACGGTAGTGCAGAGTTGTACATGTGCATATATATATATGTAAAGTTGTTACAGTTCTGACCTTACTGCATTATATGCTGCATACATGATTTAGATTATCAATTATTATTTAGCGAAACCTTTTGTTATTCAGCGGTATTATTTGATGCATTAGATGCAACTGTGTAGAGTTTGTAGAGCATTATGTTTAGCTTTTTTAGAGCTATAGAGGCTTCATCTCATTGTAATGATTACACCGTACAACAATGTTTAATTGTTTACATGTTCGAACAAATTTTAATATGTGGAAATGTTGTAAGATGAGAAATATTGACCAACAGAAGAACAGATAACACTTTTAAGTGGACCTACCGTATTTGCCGGTGTATAAACCGCACCTGTGTATTAACCGCACCCCCTTTTTTTGCAATTTTTTTTGAAAAAAGCGGTTAATACGCTATAAAACCGCACCCGTGTATTAACCGCACCCCCATCTTTGAAAAAATTTTGAAAAAAGGTGCGGTTAATACACCAGCAAATACGGTAAGTGTTTCTTCAGTGCCAGCTACCAATAACTGTGTAAAGCAAGCTTGCTCAAATGTTCTTGTTCCCCTATCTATCAGGGTCAGAACAAATTTAAATATTGGCAATTTGTTGTCCACGCTGCCCCCTCTATATTTAAAATGTGAAATATTGTCCTCCTCTCTGCTTCCTGTCCCTATCTACACCAACAGTATCTTCTCGTCTCCCTACCTCCCATTGTACATCTACACCAACAGTATCTTCTCGTCTCCCTACCTCCCATTGTACATCTACACCAACAGTATCTTCTCGTCTCCCTACCTCCCATTGTACATCTACACCAACAGTATCTCCTCGTCTCCCTACCTCCCATTGTACATCTACACCAACAGTATCTTCTCGTCTCCCTACCTCCCATTGTACATCTACACCAACAGTATCTTCTCGTCTCCCTACCTCCCATTGTAAATTCTGAATGCCCGTGATCTGCTTGGAATGAATGCTCCCCAGGGAGTGGAGATTGTGCATACACTGTGTATGGGCTGGCCCCGTTTTTAATTCTTAATGCCCACGAGCTGCTTGGAATGAAAGCTCACCAGGGAGTGGAGATTGTGCAAACACTGTGTATGGTCTGGCCCCGTTTTTAATTCTTAATGCCCATAAGCTGCTTGGAATGAATGCTCCCCAGGGAGTGGAGATTGTGCAAACACTGTGTATGGGCTGGCCCCATTTTTGAATTCTTAATGCCCATAAGCTGCTTGGAATGAATGCTCCCCAGGGAGTGGAGATTGTGCAAACATAAATTGTGTGTAGGGTGACTTTACATCCTATGACTGAGATAATTAGTGATATAATGATTCATATTAGGTGAGCACTATGTGTAAATCAAACACATATATTTCTGTTATTCTCATTTCACTCTTTGACTGTTCCTCCTTTTCTAGGGAGGGGCGAGGAGGATGGGTACGAGGCAGATGTGGGAGAAGATGAGAAGGGAGACGGGTCGAGGAAGCGCAAGCAGAGGAGAACAAAGCAGACGTCGGTTCCAGCTAAGGCGTTGAACATCCCGGGATCCATTGCCATGATCGTGCGCGACATGGAACAGAAGCCGCATGCTGTTCAATACCAGGTTCGTGTTTTGATGTCATTTGGTTTCTGAAGATGATGGTGGTAATGGTATTTGGGATGAAGATGACGATGATGACGATGATGATTGTGGTGTTGCCACCAGAGGAGAGCCAAGAGGTCATCGGTTCCCAAGGTGTTAAACATTCCGAGATCTATTGCCTTGATCGTGTGCGACATGGAACAGAAACCGCATGTCGTTCAGTACCAGTTTTTTAGGTCCATTTGCTGTCTCAAGTCGATGCTGGTAGTGGTGGTTGGGATGATGATAATTGTGATTGAGGTAATGATTATAATGTTGATGATGAAGTTCATGATATGGATGATAACAATGACAGTGTTGATGGTGATGATGATGATGATTATGATGATGAAGGTGAAGTTTATGATATGTATGATAACAATGATAGAGTTGATGATGATGATGATGATGATGATGATGATGATGATGATGATGAGGACGACGAAGACGACGACGACGACGATGATGATGATGATGAATTTATTGATATAGATGGTTACTGACAGTGATGATGATGATAATAACCGTGATTATAACAACTTCAAGGATGTTAAAATGTACAAGATAGTGATGATGATGATGTCGGGCACTCGGGCATGATAGCAGACAGTGGTGATGATGATGAAGATGATATGATGATGATGTATTGTTCTTATGACTCCAGGAGCTAGAGCAGGAGCAACAGAGGGAGGTGTTGCAGCGTCTCCTGCTCCAGAGTGCCCTCCATCAGCATCAGATCCTGCGCAAGATCCAGGAGGAGCAGTCGGGAGGGGAGCAGGAGGAGGAAGGAGATGAGAAGGATGCTGGGCAGGATGAGAGTGGTGCACAACAGAGACCACCCCCATTGGTAACTAAATATAACCTTGATAAGTTATAAGTGATACATTAACTTTGCCAATTAAAAGATAGTTGTAGAAATATCAGTGTATTGAAGCAACGAACCATGTAGCCCTATCGGTGCATACCTTCTTTAAATACATTTCTTCTATTTTTTATTTACAAAAACTATTATTAGTGTTTTACCAATTATGCAACACTGTCAACATTCCTGTAAAGTTTAACTTTTCATTATTTGAATAACGGTGTGTAAATTTAATTGATTGCATTTTAAATGCAATAAATAAAACTTGAGCGGGCCCTGGACCCCGGACGCAAAGGACTTCATGCTTGTGATGTGCGCTTCGCTCACATGAGAGTAAGATTTTTCATTTTCAAATGTTGGCAGGTATGCATTTAGTGTTTTTCATTTGTTTTTGTTAACAGGGAATACAAGCTCGGCCGCAGGAAAAAAATGGACAGATACAAGACAAGTTCTATGCAGTACAATTTAATTTTGAACTATTTGATTAAGTGCTGCAGCAATCCCTGTGAAGTTTCCATTTCATTCACTGCAATTACTATCTTTTTTGTTAACAGGGAATTCAGAGCTTGGCTACAGGCAAGAAGAGGACAGACACGAGTATGACGCAGTATGATGGCAGCCCTGCCCTGCTCATACCGGACGTCAAGGCAGTGGACATGGAGAATGCCATATCGGTAATTAATGTTTAATTCTAGCTCATCATTAATCTGTAAATGTTACAAACAATCCTAGTGAGAATATCAAGGAGTTTGAATTTATTAACGTAAAGAAATCTAAGCAATCGTGTAAAGAAGTATAAGTTTACTGGAGTTGTAAATGCAGACAATTTTTGTTGTTGTAACTGTTCTAATTTTGATAATATGTTAAGCAATTTAATTGTGTTTCAGTTTATCATGATCGACAGCATTCCTTTGTTGATGAAATTTTCTGTAAAATGCAATAAAAGACATCAAATAGAAAATTTGGTACTGAAAAAATTAATTCTACGTTTATGTGTCTTTTCTGCATATTTAGCACCTGATCACAAGCAACTCAACCAACATTCTAGGAGGATCGAAGGCCTTCACAGATCAGACGATCGTGGACCTGTACCGTGCCAGCAGAACTAGTGCAAAGGGCTCATTGCCTCCACCACCTTCACTATCTCAGTCACCACTAGGACAAAGTAAGTATTTTATTGAGGCTTATAGAACACTTGATTGATAAAAGCAACCAATATCTTAGATGATGGGGCTTAAGCCCTGCGCAGACAGAGCGGACTCAGCCCGATCCGACCCGACTAAAAGCCACAGTCCGCCTGATTCAGTTGCGGCCAATTCAACATGTTGAATCAGGCCTGATTGATTTCTGACTTGCAAAAGTGGAGTCGTGAGGCAAGGCACACAGAGCCGATCCGACTGAAAACCAGTCGGATCGGGTTGAGTCGGCTCTGTCTGCACTGGGCTTTAGGTGTTTACAGATCAGACAACTGTGAACTTGTACCATGCCAGCAGAACTATTGCTTTTGGCTTAATGCTTAAGGCCTTTTTATTCTTCAAACCAGTGCTTGAGTTTGAACTCCAGTGTAATACGTATTCTTTTTATTTTTTTCCTTCACAGCATCAAAGCGCAAGGTAATGTCCAACAAGTACCACTCGTTCCCCTCAAACTTCTCCGGAATAGAGCCCCTGCCTCCGATACAGAACTCGCTGGGAGGCGGGGACTCACTGTGGTCCGTCCCTCCATCGAAGGCAAGCAGCGGCCCACCTGTGATCACGATGGAACCGCCCACCCCGCAGGTCCCCAGCGCTAGGAAGAGCGGGATGAGGGGGAGTCGCCTCACCCAGGGTCTGTCCTCAAGCCAGAGCATGGCATCGGCTAGTGGAAGCGTTATGTGTAAGTCTTCATTGTAGTCCCCCCATTAACTCAACGTGCCAGGGATTTTAATGCTCTATGGCATTTGTGTGTATTGTAACTTGCAAAAATGCGAGCTTGGCACTCAAGGAGTTAAGATTGATGCCGATGATGATGATAATGATGATGATGATGATGATGATGAGGATGATGATGATGAAAATAATTTGATAGCCGACAATATGACCTTTACTGCAGGTGTTATTTTTTGGGGACAAAAATTCAATTTGTTATAAATTCTATAACTAACTTGAAAGAATTGCAACTTTTATATTTTCATGCCAATACAACTGAATAGTTTCTTTATTAATTATGCGTCAGCAACAAAAAGGCTGGAGGGATTATGTTTTGGGATTGTCAGTTCGACGCTAGGTACATACCTCCCATTCTCGTTCTAAAGAGCAGAATAATGTATTACAATCAAACTTGGTACATGTATCTATTTTGAGGAACTGATTAGATTTTGGGGTCATGAAGTGAAAGGTCATAGGTCATGGGGCTCATTATATATATGCAAACCAATAGTTTGTGATCTTTCTTTTTTCAATTTCTATTTTCATTCCTGCAGCCTCTTCAGAGTCCAACATCTGGAGAGCGGACGTCAACGAGGATGTGCTTCTACAGCAGCAGGAACTGGACGATGCGGAACAACAGAGGACAACCTCTGACGGGGAAGAATGGGCAAAGAGCCCTCGATCGGAAGAACAAGAGAAGAAATCCAGGCTTAGCAAGGCCTCGTCCAAACACAGCGTGAAGAGCGCTGCTAGCAAGGGTAAGGTTTCTATTGATTTCAGGGGAAAAGGAGCATTCCAAATCTATATTTGGCAAGAAAAACAAATCAGTTAATGTACACGATATAAATCATAGCTGGGACAACCGAGAATCAGCATATATACGCTTGTATTTGAAGACCTAATATGGTAAATTACATGATGGTGATGGTGATGACGATGATAGTGATGACGATGATAGTGACAATGAATATGATGACGCTGAGGACAACAATGATGATGATGATAATGATTTTATAGCTTAGGATATATTTCCTATTTTTAATATTCCTGATTACAGTACTTAGTACAATACTGATAATGATATTAATTCAATGGCTGAAAATATATTCATATTAATTTCTGGTATATCGTACATCTACAGGTTCAACTGATAGTGGACCAGCACTCTCAATCAACAGTCATCTGAGCCGGAGTATGGAGAACATTTCCCCGGGCCAAGATAAGACCTCAAATTTCCCCGGCGGGAGGCAAGTGCCTTCGCGACTTCGAGAGAGCATGCGATCGAAAAAAAGCAGCGCACGAAGCGGTGCTGGCAGCGGGATGGAGGCCGACTTTGTCGTAATGGGATCTAAGAAAGGTAGTGATTATGAGCCCTCGGTTACGTCGCAGCTCGATAGAGGTAAGATATGGTCGAATTATGCTTTAGTGACCACTGGTATAAAAAGTAGCTTTCTTAGAATATGTATACATGGACCATCCGTCTATAAAAGCCAGTTATTATGACTACCTAACCTATGTATAGACAAATTTCAATGTATCCCTTCATTCTTCATGAACGATCCATATCTTCTAATGTAATTCTTGAAATCCTCTTTCTAATTTTTTTTTCACGCTGATTTAGAAAAAAATGAAGGTGACCACTTTCAAATAGTTTCATAAGAAGAGCTGTTATTCTATGCTTATATTATTTTAAATGATGTATATATTATCATTTCTTCTCAATTTCGTTCTCGCTTGTAAACACAGCAAACTTGTTAATTTTTTAGTATACTATCTCTAACTGTCTTCTAATTCTTGTAAGTTGCCTGCAATATTAACTGCTTAGCTATGCTTTAATGATTCTTTTAATTTACATTCTTTCATGATATTGAATGATTTATTTAAGTTGTCCCTTCGTCCCTCTTTATCTTGCATTAAACCCCCTTCATGAAAATGGCAGTTCCCAGCTCTGTAGTAGATGGCGGGCAAGCGAAATCCAGGATTTCTGCAGTGAGATCGACTGTTAGATCAACAAACAGTGTAGCCAGATCACAAGATGATGTGCACTCAGTTATAACTGGTATAAAATTGCTTCTTGCATTTTTGAATTTGCACAAACTTTCAATTTTGATGCACTCTATTGAAGAAATATTATCATTACTACCTTTGGATTTTACATTACCAGTGTATTTAAAATTTGCCTTTATTGCTACGTAAGCAAACAAATTTTCAAATTTGCACAAACTCTAAATTTTGACGCACTCTAAGAAATAATATCACTACTACCTTTGGATTCAAAAGTTTGGATTTTACATAACCGACCTATCAATAAAATTGCTTTTACTACTACCGTAGCACTTTTCAGTTTGAATTTAAAGACTTGCACAAACGTTTATTTTGGATGCACCCCTACAACTAATGCAAAAGATTAATAGCACAAGGTTGACAGATACTAATTGTGAAAAGGTTGAATTAAAAAACAATTTTAACTTCATAGTCATCTCCTTTGTACCTTTAAAGTTATTTTTTTAATAAGAAACCAAATGGCACTAAACATCCAACACAGTGTTTACTGTAATTGTCAAAGTTTTGAAATGCATCGGCCTTCATATTTAATGCACTAAAATCTACAAAAACTTTAGCTATGATTGAAGAGTTAATGCCTTCATACATCAATTTTATTATGCAGTTTTTCATTCCTCTATTATTTGTATAACTCCATTTTTGTTATGCCCCATAAATGATACAACTATTTTATTGGAAATTCATTAATATTATTATTACATGAAAAATGCTGATAGTAAATGCATCAATGCCAAAATGAAAAAAGATCAATATTTAGAACTTTACAAAGTATTCTTTCATCTTGCCTTTTTAATATCTTATTTCTTGCTTGCCCCTTTTCTGCTTTAACTTACTCTTATTTATCCTTAGTTATTACCTATCTAAAAAATATATCTACACTCTGTATTTGCAATAACAACTATTTATTTCTTCCTCTATAATTATAACTGCATCTTTTTCCTCTCTCCTATATTAACAGTCCGTGATATTTTCCGTTTCTTGTCCTTTCAATAGCTTCTGCTTCCTCGCTTCTTTCAAAAAACACTAAAAGCAGCAAAATCTCTGGTCGCAATATTGAAATTGATCCTAGCATTGTAGACGCAGGTAGATCTGTCAAAAACGCAGAGCTGAATAAAGAATTTGGTATTAACGACAGACATTCAGGCAGCCTCGTACGCGAGAGCAGCTTCGACAGCGATTCCTACGATATGAACATCAACCTGGTAGAGAGGTTCTACAGAGACAACGCTTCAACGACCTCGGACGAGTTCGACGTCGAACAGAATGATACCCTTCACGGATCAACTTATGGGGCTTCCCATAAAGCATTGGCTACCCACAATGCTTCACCCCCACAAAATGCATTGGCTACCCACAATGCATCACCTCCCCGCAATGCGTTGGCTAATATCGGAGAAGAAGATGGCGTGCCAAACGAAGATGGGAAGTTAGGTAAGGAATCAACAACCAGCCAAGATGGAGATCTCAGGATCAAACATGCTATCAATGAGGAAGATGCAGTGAGCATGGCTGTTGATAAGACGTTAGATGCTGTTGTAGCCTTTGTCATGGATGGTATAGTGGATAACATCTCGCCTAGTATAGACCTTGCTGCCAAGAACGCATACCAATGCAGACTCTTAATAGATGATGATATTGATTCAACTCTGGGCAAATTTTCCCCATCTCTGGGTGAAGTTGAAACCAGTAGTAGCCGGATGGAACCAGTGGTGAGTAATATCTCACCGGCTGTGAATGAAACTGGTCAGGGTCAGATCACACCAGCTGTGAGTGATTATTCTGGACAGAACCATGCTGAACCAGTCGCGGGCCAGATTGAACCAGCTATGAGTGAAACTGGTCACAGTCAGATCATATCACCAGCTGTGAGTGATTCTGGACAGAACCAGTCAGAACTGGCTGTGAGTGAAACTAGTGAGAACCAGTACAAACCGGTTATGGGCCAGAACACACCTGTGAGTGATTCCGGTCAGAACCAGATCAAACAGGATATAGAGCAGATCTCACCAGCTCCTTCTGATACTGGTTTGGGACTTGTCCCAGAAACTGTCACTGTTCACACAAATCGGGAAATTTTTCCCAAGCCCGCTACAAACGATAGTGAGAGTCAAATCAGTATAGCTACGGACAATAACCCCAGTGGAAGCACTCTGTCATATGATGCTACGGAGGAAGGCACAATGTCAGATAATCATGAAAAGAGCCTTCAAGAATCCATCCAGATCTTCAGCTACATTCCTTGGAAGGAAACCCACCAGCTCAAGCAGTGGGTCGGGCAAGCACGCCACTCAGCGGAAGAGAAGGGACAACAAGATGTGAAGATGCCGGACAGAAAGAAAGAAGTCTCTTTCTCTTTGTCACAGACATCTTCTGAAGCCACAAGCTCCTCTGCTTGGCCAAAAGGTCTAACTTTATTTAGTTTTATCTTCATGACATGACACTTCATTACATGACACTTCATTATTCATCAAACATATTTGATTATTGTCAGTGAACATTGGATCAAACAGAGTTTCATTGATATATTCACATGATTATATACACATATTCCTTCAACATATTTTATTATTGTCAATGGAAGTCACATTGTAAAGAAAATATAAATTGTTTCTCAAATTCATCTACATTGCAAATTGGTTTATCTTTTTTTCAAAAAGGCACCAACCACTGCAAAATGATTCACATCTATATCTCTGGTATACTTCATATCATCATACTTTTCTGTTGAACATCATCAAATGATGGAAATAGATCATCTATATCACACTCCTACTCAGAAGACACAAGCTGATCTACCTTTTCAAATATGATAACCTTAAAAATAAAAAAAGCTGCTCACCATGCATATTATCAGTTTACATTCTTCCATGAAATCCTGTGTTATGTCATCGCACTTCTCTCAATGATTGTTAACTTATTCCCTTCATGATCCTTAAATTCCCATAGACTTTGTACATAGGCCGCTAGTTTCTCTTGAGCAAGGGGTTAGATGGAAAGAAATCCCATCTCACTGCTACATCTTATTATATTCTGCACAGATATACTTATGCTTTTTTTCCACTATCACATTTTAAAATTGACTGCTACCACATTCTGTGGTCCATAATTCAATGAATCTTTCATATGCATTATTATATTCTGTGTCTTCTATCGCGCTGTGGCTCTTTAACTTAGAACTTTGTATCACGCGCACTTAAACATTGTCGAGCGAGAGTGAGAAGGGCTTTGAGTCAGTTTTCTGCTAAATTGAGTTATTCACTCTGGCTCTTTGAATTATAATTTTGTATCAAGGGCACTCAAACATTGCCAGGTGAGAGTAAGAAGGGCATTGAGTCAGTTTTTGGTTAAATTGAGTTATGAATTGCAGCTTTTGGATGGAAGCTTCTTCTATGTGATGCAATTTTTTTTAAATGATGGTTTCTCGTTTTTGAGATATTAATCAAAATCATAAGAGAGCTAAATTTGGGTTCTACAGTACTCCTAAACTTCGTAACGCCATTATCTCCGAAGTACTAAAAGTAATTTTAGCCCCCTTCTGTTTCTCAACAGACAATGTGTAGCACACTTTTTGCAATGTGAAACTGCATGTACATGTACATCTGTCCTTATTTAATTTGTCTTTGTGCGATTATTATGAAAATAAAGCCTTTCATTCTCACCAATTGAAATTCGTACAGATAAATATCATTCTTATAAAATATCCCGCTAGTACATATTTTGTCAAGAAATTGAACATGCATGTATGTATTGATATTTCAGATAATCATGGTAAGTTAATGCATGGGCACTGATTTGTCGCACTCTTATGAAATTAACATTTCACCGTCTGAAGTTTGTTTTGCACTTTATACAGTATTAAACCTATGGCACAATTCATAGCAAATGTAATGTTTTAATGATTTTATTGAATATAGATCTGGTGACCTTTTTAAAGCTAGTATATCATTATGTTTTTATCAACTGATAAATGAAAATAAAATAAAACAATCTGGCATATTCTTGTTGGTTTACTTGTTGTATCATGAGATAAACAGATGATTAAAAAAAAATTGCTGTGGCTGTTTGTTGAAACTTCTTCTCCTTATTAAACATGGATTTCTGACTTGTCTTGATATAATCGCACATGAAATTTCAAGTTAACTCCTTTAGGATGGACGAATATCTCTAAAAACATATGAATTATGTATTTATAAGTTTAAAATAATAACAAATGTATATACATGTATATGGTTCTAATGTCCTGCTGGTATCATTATTCGATCCACAGATGAGTTCCCAACTCGATAGAATTATATTCTTATTTCTAGCTCTGTTTGAAGAAGAAAGTTATATGTACATCTATCTGTTCTAAAACAAATGAATAATGTATTTATAATGTTCAAATCAAATCAAGATGTATATGGTTGTAACGTCCTGCTGGTATCATTATTCCACAGATGAGTTCCCAACTCCAGACCTGGAGGATGGCCAACAGGTTGAAGATGCCCCTCCCCCAGAGGATGCGAGGTCAATGAAACTTGGTCAAGGGGTCATTGAACTTCCCATGTCCGAGCCGTCTGGCCCCGGGTCGGTGAGGGACCGAATGTCGGAGCTGCACAGGAGTCAGCCGGCATCTAAGAAATCGTCCGTGCAAGGATCGGTCAAAGCGGAGTCGATTATTTCCGGAAAAGGTGAGATTAGTTCTTGGTTTAAATGCGAGTTTGTTTGTTTGTTTTCTTTTTGGTGTGTGGGGGGGGGGGGACAAATTATTTTTTAAATGGGTTGGTTGGTTGGTTGTTTTTTGTTACAGACACATTCAATCAATTATGCTTATTGACGCAGAGAGACGCAGCCTAGGATCGAACCTGGGCCCATAGTCGTACCCAGGATTTTTTCAAGGGGGTGTTTTAGCTTCATTTAGTGGCGTAGTTGGGGTGTGTTTGTATACCTAATACAGTAATTTTTTCGCTAAAGGAGGGTGTCGAAAACCCAAAACACCACTCCCCCTCGGTACGCCCATGCCTGGGCCAATTAGTGCCAAGAGCAGAGCTCTGACCTCTAGACCAGATCACCTCTCCACTGAAATGACGATTCAGTGTGTATCAAACAACTTGTATGACATTGATTATAAAAAATAAAGGGGCTTGGTGTTGGACATCAGGGGTTTGTGGCCAGCTAGCTATCTTATGTTAAGGTATTAATTATATGTGCATTTGGAATTATTTTGAAGACATTTATATTGTCTGAGTATTATTGATTTAATTTTTCCCCTATTGAACAAACAAACCTGAAATTGATTCCCTGAGCAATCATTGTTAGGCTCACGATATTTTGTTTTTAATCAGTTCTAAATATCTGTAATAGATTATTCGAAATAAAGATTCTAATTGCATAGCAGCTGATTATATATGTTAAATGATTATGTTTATGATTAACCATGTAACTTTCTCCCGTGAAATATTAAATGATCTAAAGTTCCAGGCGATATCGACGCGACCATGTCCTTCAAAAATTTCAGCTACAGAAAATCGAGCATCTCCTCTCAAGGTAGCAAGATGGAGTTATATAAAATGATGGCTGCTTAATTATATCTAACTTTGCAGATAAAATTGGTGTGAAAGAATTAGATTATACATAAAAAAATAAGCGATTTAGCGTGAGCTTGGCTTTCAAAGGATGGCAACTAACATTTAATAGGCATCTCTTTTAACATTTTTCATCCCAAGGCAGTAAGACAGGGTGTGAAAAGTCGCTTTTTGCATTAATGTTGCTTAGAAATAATGGTATACTTGGATTTGCAGTTTAAAGTGAGTGTGGCAAATAGATGAAAGTAACTAATGTGTGTTACGATAATAATAATTATATGAACATTTACATAGCGAAGCTACTATAAATATACTGCGCTTTTAAAGAGCTATTGATAAACGAAAAAGAACAAAACATATACAAAAACAAAATTAAAATTAATTAAATTTGATGGTTTGCAATGGATGGTGATGGAATATTTCAATTTAAAGAATGTCAATATATAAACATGTACATGATTTGCAATAAATGATGAATAGACGTTTAAATGACAGTTAAATAAGTTAGATAAAGACATATCAGCAAATGATCCATACACAATGCATTCATAACTTGTGTATGGATATCAACTATGGATGCTTAAATGGGGACCACCAGGCAAAGAACAACATATTATTATATGTTTTGGTACCGTTTTGTGATATCAAATAGATACCCAACATTTTGCAAAGGGTTGTGTAATTCATAAACAAAGCAAATAATTTCCACCACTTACGGAACCACTACTATTTCCTGGTTCGTACAGGTCAAACATTTGCGAGTGCGTCAATGCGATTCACGCGTACGTTTGTAGACAATAGAATCCCGGGCGATTCGTTCGCTCTGCAAAAATTAGTCTTCGCAATTCAGACCGCATGAACGCATGCTTTAGAATGGTGAGGCGTTTTCCAATTATATATTTTTTTCTGGAAACATATTTTGGTGAACTTGTCGATGGAATGGAATACTAAAGATGTTACCTGTCTTTAATAAGAATATTATTTTTGGGTGGTGGTACCCTTTAATTTTTTTGACATGGTAAAAAGTTAAGTGGTGGTGGTTACAACAGCTAGAACAGGTAATAAAATACAGTTGTTCAACATCAACATTCAACAAAATATTATTTCAAATTGAACTTCTTTCTGTGGAGGTTTGTATTTATGGCAGTGCTCGGGAACGTTATACATATATGCTGACTGGAAGTAAAAAAAAGAAAAAAGATTTGACTTCTTTTGTTAGATTATCTGGTATTTTGGCTCGTTTGCTTTTAATGGAGGTTTTTAAATATTTAAATTGGTTCTTGCTGCTGTTTCTTATAAGGTGATTATTGGTAATGGTTGTAGTTGGTAATTGGTGATTTGCTTTTCCATTATGTGAAGTACACTAATAACTCTGCTATATTATTATATTCAATTGAAGTTTATTGCAACCAAATATAGTTGGATTGTTTACAAGTAAAATACAATTAATACAATGATGTCAGATCTAAAACAACAAGAATCAAAATGCACAAAATTGACTATTAAGACATTAAACATTCTAAATCACTTTCACTAAATCATTTTCATTGTTGAAAAAGTGCAATATTTGATTCGCTAATTAATACACAGTTTAAAATATTTCAAATGTCTAGCTTCATGCCTTGCATATGAATGTGAAATGACTTTTGTTGCCTCTTGTATGCAAAGCTGCTCATATATTGATGTTTGTAGCAAAGTTTGCCATTTTTAAAAGGGGATATAAAAAATAATGTAAAATATTGTTTGAATCCATCTAGTTTAGTTTCCAATGTAAACAAAAATGTAACATCAATAATCATGCATAGTCCAAAGTACTAATTCAAGGAAGAACATCCATGTTTGTATGCCTTTTTCATTTACAGAACGTAAAACGCAAAGCAGTTCATACTAGATGCCTTAGATCCATGCTTCAGATCCACAATTAAAACATAAATTTAAAGTTGTCGAAGGAGCTTTGTAATATACAATAATAATAGAATAACATTTATCACTAAATGGTGGTGATATTCACGTTTTCTTGCTCTTACTCTATATTAAATCAGTTTTAATTCAACTTCTGTAGAATATAGCAAAATTTTAGATTTTAGAAGAAATACAAGTTTGAATTAAATAGTGGTGCTGAGCTACACTTATTCTTGGATGTGTCTGCCGAGTATAAGTTGTAGTAGCAGCAGCAGCAGCAGAAGTATAACATAGTATAACTACCTATTATAAATCTCTCGAAAGCATTTATTATTGCAGTGTGTTTTGAAATTATTTCTTCATAATTAAAGCCTACAATTTGATTTACCATTCATACAAATGCATAAACATACTTACACACATACTTGATTATCCCGTGCAGTATATTTAGGATAAAAAGATGATGATTAATGACTTGAATATTGATATTTCTTCCAGATGGTGAAGTTTCGGACCATGAGGGTGAGGAGTGGCCCCAACAAGAAGACCAGAACCAGGTAATGATGATGGTGATGGTGATGGTGATGGTGATGGTGATGGTGATGGTGATGGTGATGATGGTGATGGTGATGGTGATGGTGACTGATGGTGATGATGATGATGGTGATGGTAATGATGATGATGGTGATGATGATGAGGATGCAGATGGTGATGATTATGATAATGAGGATGATGAGGACAATAACGAGGATTAGAATGATGATGGTGGTGCTGGTGGGTAGTGAAGACGACAATGACGAAAACAACGATGATGGTGATGATGATAATCATAACGGTGCCATTGAAAGTTACAAATATTATAATAGATGTAAATATGGTTAACCTCAATATGATATTAATAACCTCTTTACTTATACCAAACCACATTACACCTCCTTTCAGGTGAAAAAGGATGGTTCTGAAAGTGAGGTTGAAATCTCCGTAGAGGATGTCGATGCAGGCGAAGACGAACAGGAGGTCGATGTCAAATCGGCAAGCAGGACATCGTCCCTCCTCGAGCCCCCTCTATCAGTGGCGGGCAGCAGCGTCAGATCACAGTCGCGTGCCCAGTCCATCGAGTCGCAGCTGGAACAGCTTGTGGAGGCCGCATCGGTTGTCGTCGATCAGATTATGCAGAGGCCGCGATCGGGTCGCGACCTCGCTGATGATGCAAGGGTATGTGCTGGTTGTAAATGAATATTTCTAGTCTTATAAGATTACATTTCAGGAAAAGTGTTCTTTTCTTCACGTCATTATCGTTCAGGGGATGCAACTTTGCATTTAAACTCAAATCCATTGCATTAACTGATAATAAACTGATTCTATAACAACATCATTTTAAATGGTTTTAAAACTATTCTAGACTTTCCTATATAATTTTAATGATGATAGTGAACAAAATAATCATGAACCATTTCTGCTATTTGAACAGCTGGCTGCTCAGCTCTGGTCCTCCAAACTCGGCGAGCTCTTCGCGGAGGACGAATCCGGTCCTGATCGCACCCGGTCAGCGCCGTACCGACGTCGGAGGAACTCGTTTGACGCCGCTTCGGTCACCTCTTCCATGCTGGAGGAAACTGTGTTTGACGGCGGTGACCGGGTCACTCCGATGTCCAGCAGGAGGGTCAGGAAGATGAGGAGGATCCACTCGGCTGAAGCAGCCATCTCACTGCTGAGGCACCTTCTCAAAGGTAAGATTCACCTTTTGGTCCTCGTTTGTAAAATGATGTATGTTTCCAAAATCATATTAATATATACTTGCATTACTTTTTTCTATATCAAGTATAATAGATTGTTTACCCTTCTTTTCTAAAAAGATTTATCATCCATTTTAATTTTTAATTTTTAATATTTTCAGGTATCCTGTCATCTGGTGAGATGTCAACATATCCATAAACCAGTGGCGTAGCATGGTCTGACTATTTTGGGGCAAGCAACCAAATGTTTGGGGATGGGTGGGGGGGGGGGGGGGGGGGGGCACGTGTCCCCTCTCCCCGACGCTATGCCACTGCCCTAAACTGTCTCTAATTATGATTACATTTTTCTAATTTCTAGTTTATTGGAGCTTTCCGGATCCTGAGCAACTGTTCATATATTTCTATTTTTGTCAATTTCTCATATTTGCATACTGTTCATAACAAATATCAAGACTTTATCATCATAAGTGCACAATGGTATTTGTGTATTTTTGAGCAAGTATGCTTGTATGTGAAAGTTTGTGCATTTGTGTGTGGTGGTGTATGAATGAGTCTGCTTTTGATATATAATTTGATTTAAACTGAGGTATGATTATTTATCCAATTGTTGCCTATATATATCTCAAGATGTTGAATAAGGGAAATAATTTGAAGGCACTTTCGGAAATGTATGTTTCGAAAAAATACATCTTGAGAGTCAAGTGTTTGAAACATGTATAAGAAAATGCAATACGCTTAGCATGTATTGATCGTGAATGTTTTATAGTGTTATTAAAATTAATTCATACTTTTATTGAATGTTTCTTCACTGAATTTACCTTTGTTCTTCTGTACATGTATTTTACATATTAGATGAAATCGAACAAATTTATCCAGGTAACAATTTGAGCTTTCTACTAGCGAGTGCTATGCAATAGCTTAGAACAATCTGATTTAGTTTGATTGTATGTTGGATAACTTTAGAGATGCATATGTGTATATGTCAGTCTTGTCTTTAGGCAGCAAATATGTATGAAAAGATAAATAGAAATTGTAATTAACATAATTCCTTTTATGTCGGATAACTTTAGAGATGTGTATGTGTCTATGTCGGTATTGTCTTTAGTCAGTATATTTGCATTCAAAGATTAATAGAATTTTAATTTCTAATTAACATGATTGCTTATATGTTGCATAACTTTAGAGATGTGATGTGTTATGTCAATCTGTTTTTAGTCAGTAAATCTGTTTTTAATAATAGTAGAATTGTTTATTAATATCTTAATTAACATTGCTTGTATCAATTCTCTCTAATATTGAGTAGTTGGAGTAGATTATCTTCTATATTTGTTATCAACTGGATACTTTATGTAGTTTTTGATATAGACTGATGCTTGAAACATTAAATTTATGTATGTTTGTCTGTTCCTATTGTACGTACAGTCGTTCAATGTTTTGTTCAGTTGTCTAGGTTTAGATTTTTTGGATGATTGAGAAGGGAGAGGAAGAACTGTCTTCTTAGTAGTTAGAATATATTACAGGGAGACCCCGTTATAACGAGCTCGCTTATAACGAGGTACCGTTTATAACGAGGAGAATCCTTTGGTCCAGATTGTTCCAATGGCATAATGATCCACTTATAACGAGCTCGGTTATAGCGAGATTCCGGTTATAACGAGGTATAAAAATCGATAGTCCCGACTACCTCGTTATAACGGGGTTTCCCTGTACATTGTTTGAAATTTCTTTTTGTGCATGCATGAAATAACTTTCTGTAGAAAATAATTATTAACAGTTATTCTTAGTTGTTTTAATTAAGAAAAGTTTGTATGTTGTAAATAGGAAGTAATATTTGGTGATGAGGTTTTTAAAATTAATATTTTTTGCATGGTGAAATAACTTTCTTTAGAACAGAATTATTAATTTCTTTTAAGACAATTGTGTGTAAAAAGTAACTTTACTTGATCCAAGCTTTACAATGTAAACTTGTGATCTTTTGATTTCTAGCATAATTTCAGTGTTAGTTCATACAGTTAACAGAATATGAAATAATCCACCCTTGTCAGTTTACTAATAAAATGATTAAAATCCATATTATTATATAACAATATGTAGCAAGATCAGTTGCGATATATTATTTGGACTATTCTATTCTAGAAAATCTATCGTTATTATGCTATATGTTTGGTAGTACCCTTATGCTTGAAATAAACATGGTTACTATAGCATACTGACTTTTATACATGTATTTGTACAGTTAGGTGTAGATAATCATGTGCAACCGTCTTTAATCTTGGAAATTCATACTTATGTGCAATTGTTGTGCATGTATATCATTTTAACAAGATGTTGCATAAGAGTGTCTGATGAGAAGTTAAGTCTTGTATAGCTGTGAATTTTGAATGCTGGTAGATTGATTGTTTCAGATTTAGAGCAGTCAATGTGTTGAATATCAGTCATGGGCAATTCCACGAAAAATGTCACCCAAGGATGGAAAAATGAAACTCATGGGACAGCCTTGTTAACTACTGGATAGTAATGAGGAAGGACCATATTTTGATGACTAAAGGAAAAAAAGTTTGAAATTCAATGCAGAATTTTTTTTTTTTGGGCCATTGAAGTTGGGACAAAAATTAATTATTATTACCCCCAAAAATGATGAAATTTGCATCCGTTGTTTGTGAAATAAATTTAACAATATGGATCACTTCAGAACAATAATTCTACTTCTAATGTCTTGTTTATGCTTTGTTTTAACATCATAGAAAAGGAAATTGTGTAAAAATCTTTACTTTTTGAAAACTGTTATTGGATAAAATCTTGATTCTTACAACATTGATGTGTAATGTCCGTGACGTTTTAGATATAAAAGTTTTTGTAGAAGCAGAAGTCCTGATTCAATTTAATTCAAAATTCATTTGCAAAGCTAGAATGTTATATCATAAAGTATATCAAGAGCATTTACTAAAATATTTGATGGCTTGTCCAGAATGGCGTCACGGACATTACGTCACGGCTGCATCACGGACATTACATACACAGTGAAAAGTATAAAAAAGCAGAGCAAAAAAATATCAAGCATTATTTTCTTCTGTAAATGTCTTACTTTAGCCAAGAAATAAGATAATCCCAAGTAACAGGGGGACTACTACCTTCCTGGTTCAAGTTTTAATAAATTGTATCGTTAATCAGATAGTGAACTTTGAGTCAGTACTCTGAACTATTTATAAAACTAAATTCCTTGCTTAATTTGAACATGCATGTCTCAATAATCAATAAAGACTTGACTATAACTTACTGGGAGGAGAAAGAGATGGTTAAATATCATATAGTATGATCAAATTGCAAAAATTATACTCTTAGTCCAGGATTTTCCATGTGTTATGCCCATGATGTGCACAACTGTTTTTAGATTTTACAATTTTTTGGCACAAAACAGCATTGTACCTCATTACAAATGTATAATATTTTTTTAAATAGTTGAACATTTGGTTTACTGCACATTCTGTTGAAAAATTTCAAATTTTACAATAATTCTGGAAAAACTTATTAATATTTTTAAAATAATTTTTTGCTAAATGAAAAAAAAATTGAAATATAATTTTTGTTCTCAAAACTGTTTGATTACATATCAAATGTACAATTAAAAAAGTGTCATGCACAATGGAGCATTTTTTGCGGGTTATTTCTGAGTTTAGAAAAAGTGGACAAAAGTGTAATGTCCGTGACGCAACGTTTTGTTGTCTAGATCACATATGCCTGGCCCGTTTCCCCCAAAACAACTTGGATTCAATTCATCATTGCCTTGTCTATAATTAAATACCTAAATCACCTTTGTGAGGTCTCAGAACTCACAGACTTTTGCAAAGATGTATATGGATGCAAAAAGTCATGTCCAAAAGATGTAATGTCCGTGACGGCGCACATTTCGCAGAATTACTCAATAACGAATTGGATAAATGTTCTGAAACTTTTTTTGCATACTTAACTAGGATATTGTTTTGTAACCAAATTAAAAATTAGACATTAGTTAGAGGTATGAATTAGTAGTGGCATTGGAAAGTCATGAAAATTCTCTGATTTGTAATGTCCGTAACGCTGGAGTTGCCCTCATATTGTATTTATGACTTTTATGAGCTTGTACATAAATTAATGAAGCCAATGTTGTTTTCTGCTTTCTAATGCATTGTGCGATTTACCCCCTTTTTGCTTTGCTACCCCATCCCACTACCCCACTGACCTAAGCAGCCGCCGCACCTGATGATTTAGATTCTCTCTCCGGAGCAGATATAGAGAGCCTGATTTCCCGTATGTATCAAATTGGCAACTCCAGTTTGCAGTGTGTTCTAACCCCCCTAACCCTGCATGAAAATCGGCTTTAACTGTAATTGTTGTACATATTGCATGTAATGTACGGTTGTGGGTTGTAACAGAGATTTTAACTTTTGAAGATTTTTAATATGTAATTGAGACTTTAATAGAGATCATTATATGATATGATGATGATATCGTGTAAACATTGTCAAATTGGCAACTCAGATTTTGTAAGTGTTTTCTAACCTCTAACACTGCATGGAACATAGTAATTGTCCTCTATTACCTTGCAAGAAATGCAAAATTGTTGTCTAAGTTCTAACCCTGCATGACAAGATCAGTTCTGATATAATTGTAAGTACTGTTTAGAAATAACTAGATGAGGTTTACATTGCAATTTCAACATTTAAGATATATACTTAGCTATATTTCCCAAACTTACTCAAATTGAAAACTTTAATTAACTACTAACCCTGCATGAAGTGTTTTAACCTGGGATTGTTTTTGTTTTTCTTCTAATTTTTGCACTGAAATATTTGCAATTAAGGATTAGAGATCCTTATTTTCTGTATCAAATTGGCACCTCCTAATTAAAAGCATCTTAATCTTGAATCCTGCCTGAAATGCAGAGGCATTATAACTTGTAATTGATATTGCGCATGCTATTTAGAAAACATCTAACTTCTAATGTTGCATGAAATCAACTTCTTGATTTGTTTTGTTTCAAGACGTCATATAAATAACATTGAAATTATGATTTATAGAGAGCTAATGATCCAATGTATAAGGCAGTAATTCAAATTAAAGTTTATTGTAACCCCTTATCCTTCATGGAATGTTTTTTTTCTTTTTTAACTTTTATCTGGCATGGAATTGTAATTTATAATGTTAAATTTTGGATAAACATTTTTATTAAAAGAGAGATTAAGCTTTCTTAACGTGATTTGCTCTAACTTAATTATTAACGTGCACGAAATGTCAGTTTTGCTCTGATCCTGTATTGCAGTAGATATATGATTGCATGAGTATGAATTCTTTGCATAGAGATACTAACTTGTAATTTTTATTGTTTTTTTGCCATTAAAATTAATTAATGTTCTATGTTGGTGTATGGTTCACTAACCATGATTTTGCGTATTAGTATGTTTTTCTTTTAAAGCAATTCTATTACATGTTTCAATAAAAAACATTTCAAATCAGCGGAAGTGTACAAATATTACTTAATTTAATCTAATTTAATATGATGGTGATAAAAGAACCTGTTAGAAATGATTTGGTATATTTGTACTTTTTAAAAAGTTTTGATGAAAATAGATATGTATTACTAATGAGACATTGCTAATTTTAATTATTGATGTATTTTGTATATAATGCAATTTAAAAGCATGTTGTATTTTATTCAGATCCTATATAAAGAAGATATTGTTATACTATATAATGCATGTTTAAAAAAATAAAAATAAATATGTGAAAATAATAGATTATTCATAGATTTGAACGTTTAATTCAGTCAGTCATTATTGATCACTTCAGTAATGCCTAGAACAGATTGAAAGAAGATTAATTAAAGTTACTAAGTTAATAATGCAACTGCATGACCGAATAAACACTTTTGATAACTTCAGTAATGCCTAAAGCAGATTGAAAGAAGATTGATTCAAGTTACTAAGTTATATTGCGACTGCATGACCAAATAAACACTTTTGATAACTTCAGTAATGCCTAGAGCAGATTGAAAGAAGATTAATTAAAGTTACTAAGTTAATATTGCGACTGCATGACCGAATAAACACAAATGCCTCTCAGGTGTAGCAGAGGAGAACACTAGCGTGAAAATCGGCGACGAGGTGGCCGCCATGTTGGAGAACAACGAAGCCCTCGATACCAACGACATCCTGGTCATCGAGGACATCAGCGAACGGAGGATCATCGTGGAGAGCATCCCATCGAGCAGCCAATCATTTTCTGAGGATGCCATCAGTGAGGACAACGAAGAAACAAGGACGATGTCGGAAGCGGAGAAACGGTCGCCATCTGTAAAAGAATCGGAAGAGCGGGCGCCATCAGAGGTGATGAAGACACCGTCCGTAAAAGGGGACGAGGTGAAAAGGGCACCGTCCGAGAGAGACTACGAAGAGAAGACGGTTCAGGAGAGAGAGTTCACCGTGAGGAGCAGGGCGTCGGTTGCCGCTGAGGAGGAGGCGGTTGCTAGGGAGGGGCTGACACCCAGACCCCCCTCATTAGCAAAATCTGTGGAGGAGTCGAAGCAAGGTGAGGTGACCCAGGTTTTAATTAACAAATTTCTGTCAGGTAAACAGACCTGTAGACAGAATAGATTTCTGATAACTTTGGTGGAGGGAATTGATTTTGCATGTTTTTTCCCTATTTCTTTGATCTTTTATGTTGGCTCTTTTTTCAGAGAAAATAATTGCTGTTCTTTAGTAGATATTGATCAAGAAGGACATTATTTATACAAAAACTGATTAAGAAATGAGTATGACAGT
Organism: Echinarachnius parma; assembly: GCA_037951105.1. Lineage (NCBI taxonomy): Eukaryota > Metazoa > Echinodermata > Echinoidea > Clypeasteroida > Echinarachniidae > Echinarachnius > Echinarachnius parma. The sequence goes on along the minus strand of JBAMJV010010235.1, from coordinate 11,140 downwards.
AGGTGTCTGTTGATAAGAAATTATCTCAGTGTTTGTTGTATGGATTGAATTTTATTATTTATTTTTGTTGTTGCTTAAAACAAATTAAGTGATTGCTGTGATCCGTGAATGCTGGAATTGATTGCAGTGTGTGTTTGACAAACTTGTGATGAGTTACAACTGGTTTCTCAAGACATGTGAGATGCCAGTATAATACATGCACATTTAAAAATGTGAAAGTGTAATGGCTTTCAAGTTGATTACTTTTAATAAGAGTATTGAAGCACCATGCAATTTGTGTATGAAGTGTTTATTTTCATCACTGGAACATCATCTCAATGTTTTAAAGGCCTCCTTTAGTATTAGTTCTCGTCTTTTCTGTTTGGTGATTTTGTCTCTATTTTGTTTTTATCGCCAAAGCTGTTTGGCAAAATATTGTGATATTCATGAACATTCTGTGCATTTCTCATGCATTCACAAATTTGTATAAATTTACTTGGGTCATACTTTTCTGAATTGTTTGTGTATTCTTCAGCTGTTTGTTCTAATACTCTGATATGTTTCTTCTGGACAGTTTTCTCTGTCTTTCCTCTATAATGTTTCAACGAGGTAGAGGAGCAACTTCTGTTTTTATTCAAACTTGATAATCTTTATTTCTTCTGATGGAAAAAAAAGTCTTGTGTTTTGTCATTTGCAGGTACATTTAGGCCACTGGTGATTTCCCATCCAATTTCTTTCTCATCGTCTAAATCTTTATGAATGATATTAACTTGTTTTTCTCTTCTATTGCTGCTTTTCCCCATGAAAAGGTTTGTTTGTGGATAGCTGAAGTAATGACATCTTGTTTAAAATGTTGTTTAGCTTGAATACACTTCTAAATTATCTATTATAAGTTATGGTGGCAGTTTCTTTGTATTTTAGCCTGACTCAAACAATTTATATTTAATAATTGAAAAAGAGCAAGGGAATTTGGGGCTTTGTTGGGAATGATAACTTTGGAACACTTGTTTCTTTGTTTATAATTTGAAAAATTTAAATATGTGTTCTGGTGGCAGATTCTTTATCTTTGTGTCCGACTCAAACATAATTAATCTTTAATAAATGAAAAAGAGCAAAGAAAATTGGGCTATGCTGGGAATCGAATCAGACACCACCAATTGCTAAACTGTGCTGTGCTCCACCCACTAAGCTTCAAAGCAATCTTAACCCGTTCAGGACGGACTGATTTTGCTACAACATGTATTCTGCATAGACCAAAGTCCAAATATTTTTGGGACCAGTCCTGAATGGGTTAAGGGTGGTACTTCTTAAAAACCCTCTTCAATGCCTCTTCAGAAGCCATCAAACCTGATACAAGAGAAAGAAATACCCGTAGTAGGCGCTGTTTGCTTTTCTTTAAATGCACAATAAATTTATGTTTTCTCTCTCATCGATAACTAGTTTCCTGTCTGATGAACAAAACAAATGGATAAAATGAAACAAATCAATTGTTTGATGATGCCCTTTTTGTCACTGCTTTAAAATTGTTATTTGAAATGCAAATTGATAAAATACATTCAAAATCTATGCAAAAAAACTTACTTTGATATGTGTCTTTGTGTAATTAGTTATGTTTGTCCTACTACACCAAAGTAAACTTTCTTTAACAAAATTAATTTCCAACTACATTTCTGGTAAAATTAGATTGTTAATATCTCTCAATATTACCTCAGTCAAGTCTTAATGAAAAAAGTTGTTTATTGATACATTTTTTTCTTATATCTCAAAGATGACAAGTCAGGCAAAGCTGGAGATGGATCTCTTGGCCTCGGGGTCACAAACCTTGGTGTGGCTGAGAAAGCTGAACCAGAGAAGAAAGAAGCACTCGTCAGGGTTCCTGAGAAAGGTAAGATGATGATGATGAGGAGGAGGATGGTAGGGGTGGTTGTGATAGTGATTGTAGTGGTGGTAGTGGTGGTGATAATGATGATGATGATGGTAACGATGGTGACTATGATGATGATGATGGTGATGAGGAGGATGGTGGTGGTGGTGGTAGTGGTTGTGGTTGCGATTTTAGTGGCACTAGTGATGGTGATGACGATAATGATGACAAGGACAGTGATTATAATGATGGTGATGATGATAATGGATTATGAGGAGGTGGAGAGATGATGATATGGTGATGATAATAATTTAATGATTGTACAATATAATATTTCTAATTACTGATAATGATTGTTATAATTGCAATAATGATTCTGGTTCCTTGTATAAAACTCCTTGATTGTATAATTGTTCACTTGTGGCAACACCTGCAGAAGACAACGATGCCAAACTGAATGAGGAACTTGCCAAGATAGTCCAGGAAACGGGACTGCTAGAGAAGAAGGGGGCCAAGTCCAAGAAGGGCAGCAGCACCAAGTCTAGCAACAAGAGTACCAAGAACAAGAAGTCTCCGGATCAGGATGAAACGGGAAGCAACGGGGGAGAGAAGGAGAAGGAGAAGTTTGTTGTGGGTGAGTATTATTCTAGGGCAATTGCATACCTCCTCCCCTTTAGAACCTCGTGACCACCCATACCAGTGTGCCTTTGAAACTACTCTCTTTGAGTTCTAGTTCTAAGAGCAAGATGTCACCCATGCAAGATCAGGAAGAAACTGGAAGCAGTGGAGGGTAGAAAGAGGAGAATTTTTGTTGTGGGGGAGTATTGTTATATGAAAATTGTACCTCTATTACATCTTTCACCCAGAAGATAACTACTTAGAAAAACTTCTCTCTTGGAAAATCTGATTTCTTTTTTTTCATCAAGAGGTTACCTATTAAGGACCAGGATAAAATGGGAAGAAAAAACTAAAATTGACATTTGTTGTGGGACAGTTGCCCCTCTATAACAACCTCAACCCAGACAAATGCTACAGTTTAGTTCAATTCCATTACAATCATACTGAACTAACAAATCCTGGCTCATATTTTGTTTGTATTGCATTAAGTCTTTTTAAAGATATTTTAGTTCATCCATCTGTAACTTTGCTAACAACTGTTTGTTGTTTCCCACATATCTTGTTTCTGCCCAGGAATGCCCAAGGAAGACAAGGCTGCCATTTTGCTGTACAAGCCAATGACTCCTGAGAAGAAAGAAGAAGAACCAAAACGTGAGTTAAAAAACAACACATTATTAAATTTTCTTTAATAAAATACATTTAATACAACATGAATAGATAATCAAGTGAATGTAGGGCTTTATGCTACATGTATGTAGCAATGTAATATTGATGATATTGTATTATTTCTAATATCAAACTCTCAGTAAGTATGTCTCTATCACATTCCATGTTAATATTATGTGGTAGTAATTGCTTTACAATATATGTATAAATGGTGGTTTATATTATTATGATTATTTTCTTGCTTACAGCATATTTGTATCACCTGACGAAGTGTTGCAGCGGCGCACGAAATGTCGTGATCTTTAGATTCCTTGTTGACCTCGCATTGCGAGACAAACGAATATCATTAGCGATATTATTAACGATATTATTTTCTTTGTCGGAAATGAAATAAATGAAATAAAATTAAATGTCATTCCAGCTCCGCCAAAAGAGAAGAAAACGATCCAGAAGAAGGTGAAGAAAGCGCCCGCTCCGAAACCAGCCAAACCCAAGAAGGGCAAGAAAAAGGCCAAGTCCGTCTCGTCAAAGTCGTCGGTCGACGGTAACGAAGATGATGATGCGCAGAGCAAGGTGGAGACTGAGAAGAAGGAGGAGGAGGAAGTGAAGAAAGAGGAAGAGCCGGAGAAAAAGGAGGAGGAGAAGAAGAAGGAGGAGGAGGATGACTATGATGATTATCTGGAGGAGCAGAGACCGTCGCCCGAGTCACCGGAGTTCATCTTCGTCCACGATGTAAGTTCAGCTTCTTTTTAGCTCGGTTCCCTTTGAGTTTCTGAAATCCCCATAAACCTTGTAGACAACCCACCCAGTTCTCGTAGTCAAGGGGTTATCTATCCCTTACCTTAAACCTATACTGTAGTTTTTTCCACGGTGAATATAATTCTATCCTTGATTTCTTTTACCCGTGATGCAATGCAATGCATAATACCCGCAATACATTTGTATTACCAACAATGTTTACATACTATGTATGCCTCCTTTTTTATGTAGCCCCTCCACCCATGTTGATTTTATTTGATGTACCAATCATTTTATTGTTCATACAGAATTGATCATTCTGATGCATTTTACATTTCAACTTTCAATTTCATGATGACTTCATGATTTACCCATGCTAAACCAGCGAACCCATGATGCATAGAACATATACTTCTCTGTTCTGGCCCGCCATTTTCTTGTTGCTGATTTGTTTTTATTTTCAATTTTTTCAATTTTTCAATTTATTTCCACTTATAAAAACAAACATCAAAAGCATGATTACAATTATATGAATATACAAAACAAAAGTGAGGGAATCATAACAAGGCACATGGAGGCTTGTGGAAATGATCCATTGGTTGCATAAACCCATTGACCATCGTATCAGAAATTTTTCTCATTCTCATGAAATTTGTTTGTTCAATTTCATGATGTATTCATCAATTATGTTTGTTTATTTAAAAGCAAACACATGTTGTATAAAGTTCATTCAGATGCATTTGTTTAAATCATATATCAGCGAACCCATAATGTACATGTATAGAATCTATACTATATTGTATTATATAGCTTCCCTGTTTTATATATCCCATGGCTGATCTGATATTTAAAAAAATATTTAAAAAACATTGTTTATAAGGAATTATATAAAACATTTTCTGATTCAATACTATCCAATTTGATTTGTATCATCAATTCCATTTATTTATCTATAATTTATCAGTATACCCATGATGCAAATAACCTATTCTTTATTATGCTTCCCTCCCTGAGACTGATTTGATTCCCCAAAAAATATTGTAAGGAATAAGGCATTTTTAAAAATTAATTGCCATGCTATTTCCACCCTGATTTGAATGATAAATCCATTGTTTATATTACAAGTCCTTTGGAACAAGCTATTTTCTGATTCATTTTGATGAAATTTGTATTTTTATATTTTGATTTCATGATGTACTTTATTTATCTATGATTTAAAGCCAACCCATGATGCATAGAACTTGTTCTTTATGCCCCCACCCAATGCTGATTTGGGTTAGAGAAAACTATTGTTAATGCAGCATTTTAAGTTCATCAGTTTTTAAAAGACATTTTCTGGTTCATTGCGATGCATTTTGTATTTCAATTTCATGTGTTTATGTCCCCCTCTACCCATTGCTAATTTGAGTTGAGAAAAGCCATCGGGAAATTCCTCAATCTGATGCAATTTACATTTTCAATTTCAATTTCATTGTGTTTATCAGTTTTTAAAAGACATTTTCTGGTTCATTGCGATGCGTTTTGTATTTCAATTTCTTTATCCATTATTTATCAGCCAACCCATGATGCATAGGACCTATTCTTTATGCTCCCTTATTTTATGCTCCCCCCCCAAAAAAAAACAACCTATAGATAATGTGAGTTGAGAAAAGCAATGGTTTATCAGAATTTTAAAAATTTCTGATGCAATTTGCATTGCGTTTATCTATGATTTATCAATGATTTATCAGCCAACCCATGATGCATAGAACCTATTCTTCCCCCCTCCACCCAACGCTCATTTGTTTTTGCTATAAACCCATCATCATTTCATACAGGAATTTTCTGATTCAGAGGAAGAACCGGAGGTATGTATTCTTCTAATTCCCATCTCACACCAGCACTTAATTAGAAGCATATATTGGCACTAATTATATTTATCCTTTTACTTTTTATTGATTAACCTATTAGATATTCACTCTGGCTTTCCTAGTAGATCTTCTGCATTGCACTTGTAGAATAGTTCCGTCAAAGCTTAACCAAATTTTAAAAATAGTAGTATAGTGCCGCTATTTGGGGGAATTCTTGGCCATTTTATGTATTGTCTAATATAATCCATTAGTAGACTGAGGAAAAATCTATGAAATGTATCAGAATCAGATAGTTAACTCGTTCCCTTCGAGATTCTGAAAAATCCATATACTTTGTACACAACCAACCCGGATCCCGTAGTCAAGGGGTTAACAGGAGACTTACGCCTAATAGGCTTTAACATCATGTTGAAATGGCTGCTGATTGTAGCATAGTTCACATGAGTAATGCTGTGGAACTTGTCTAGAGAGTTCATCTGTGTACAGTGGCCAATTTTCTTTGGTAGTCTATATGCACATATTTGACTGTACCATAGATTAAAGTAGCTATTTTGCTTTGCACTCGCACACACGATAGGGATGCAATGCACGTTTAATTAAAATGGTGTACATTTCTGTACGCTTTGTACTAGTAGATGTGGAATTTATTGTGGATACATTTGGATACAAAAGAACTGAATGGATATTTGTTTTTCTGAATCATGTTAAAAACCACATTGTTTAAATACTTTGATTGAATTCATATTTTTAAGCTTATGTTGTATTTCAGTGATCAAACAATGTAGTGTTATATATGTTATTGTTATAGCTAATTATCATAGACTCTAAATTGCTGTTGTTTTCACAATATCTATTTATATGTACATGTAGTTTACATACTAATGTGTTAGCATTAATTGAGAAATCTTGAAGTTTCTAAATCAAAGGTTTCAAGGTGAGCAGTTTAGACATATTTAACCTTTAAAAAGATGTATATTGGTCCACTATATGCTCCTTGTTTTAATATACTGATACGCAGCTGATTTATTTCCCCATGACTTTTTAACATTACCCCCCCCCCCCCCAACATTAACAAATAATTTGCTAACATGTCTATATGCTTGATGATAATAAATATATTAGACACGTTTTCTTTTTATATGTATTATATTGGTACTGTATACCATTTTTATGATTAATTTCCTTAAAAACTTGTAATATTATCACCCAACACCTCCTCCCTCCATTAACAAATTATTTGATATGCTTGATGATAATAAATATATTTGACACGTTTTCTTTTTATATATGTATATTGGTCCCTATAGGCTATACCCTTTAAAAAATTGATTAATAGCTAATTTAATTTATCCATGAACCTTGAATAACATAACCCCATCCCACCTCACCCCCGCAATTAACAAATCATTTGCTAACAGGTTTATATATGCCTGATGATAATATTTATATTACTATTGCCATTTTATGTATACATTTTGAATAACATCACCCCACCCCTACCACACGCCACCCATACCCCCCCCCCCCCCCCCCTCAATTAACAAATATTAAATTGCTAACAGGTTTATATGCCTGTTGATAATAATAATCTAACCATTATATGCCATTTTATTTGTATATTTTTGATTAATATCAACCCCCCTCAATTAACAAATCATTCGCTAACAGGTCTATAATAATGCTTGATGATAATCATATTACTAATGCCATTATATTCACAAGACACTTCATTTTCATATCATTCCATCCCACCACTCCCAATGCAATCATTCCATCCCGTTGGATTCACTGCATTGCATAATCTACTTTGGTGAGTATATTATATATATATCTCCATTGTGTGTGGCGTCGAAACCAACTATTGCGCTCTAAATCATGATAACGGGAAAATGTTTTGATGAGTCAATTACGCATATGTTTGTACACACTGTGAACGACAGTTATTTATGCCATGATACGCTCATTGATAAGATTCAGAGCGTAGGCGATTACTGTATACAGGATCCTATGCCCTCACGCATGGTTTTGCACTAGTATATATACATATAAACTGTATTGGTGAATTAAAGATACTGTCCTCCTTTTGCAAGCCAAAATGCAAAAGTTGCATGACTTTTTTTCTTATATGGAAAATAAATACCATTTATAAGCTAGTCTGGGAAGATAAGAACTTGAAAATACCATTTTGTGGAATTCTATTGTATTATGACCGTTTATTTTAGTCTCGCAACTGTCAACCATTTTCATTATTTTCTAATTGATTCAATCAGATTTGTGATGTAACAGTGGGATATGTTATTCAACTTGGTAAATTATGGATCCAAATGCTCATGATACATAGATTCAGAATAAAAAGGAAATAAACCTGAGAGTTATACTATATTTTTAAATATTTAACACAAATTATGCCATTTCTTGTCTGACTCAATTTTGTTTGTTCCTGGGGAGAGAATGTAATTTTCAAAAGAAATGTTTAGTTCTGTCGTATCATTCCTGCAGTCATTTAACTTGATGATATTTAGCCTAAAGAGCTATTTAATGAAAAATTGAACAAAAATGTCTGACTCAACAATATTGTTGTTCCTGGAGATAGAAATGCTTATATTGCTGTTATTTATATTATTTCCACCTCCTGACGAACAACCTCCAATTTCACTTTAATGAGGATATTCAGCATCTAGCACTATTTTTGAAATATTAAACCAAAATACTTTTGTCTGTTCTGGGAGATAAAATGTCTTTGTTTTTCAATGGAAATGTTTATTGCTATAATCAATATTATAGAGATAAGATATCTTTGTTCAAACAAAAAGGCTTATTGTTTTTATTATTATTCTCCGCAGCCTGATGAACAACCTCCCATTTCCTTTGAGGATATCCAGCCTCTGGGGCCAACAATCTCTGCCGTTCCCAGCGAAGACTACTCAGAGATTACAGATTTCACTGAGGTAAACTATAGAAATTGAGTATTTTTTCAAATTATAAAGTTGCCTTGCCCCTATAATGCAATAATGATATTAAATCAGAATAAATTTGTTTTGTGTGTTGATATTAGTATTTTCTTCATCATACAAGACTATGTTGATATTTGCAATTAAGTTTTTTGCCTAATTGTTGACATAATGAACAGTGTATGATTGTAAATTTAGTAAAATTACATGTTATTATCGTGAATGTTATAAAGAGATGTATTATTTTACATAAATACATTTTCCATAGGCTGTCATAGTTATGAGCCATGGCTCAAACAGTATTTCCCATTCACAGGCCAAGGCTTTCAAGAGAGCCACTGAGGCCGAGAAACGGAAGGCTGCCTTGGAGAAGTAGAGACATGAGAGAAAGGAGGCGAAGAGATGCTTCGTGTTACATGTTCATATTTCCTAAATCTTATTTACTATAAAGGATACAACTGACTGTTCATATCTCTTCAATCTTCTTTTCTTCATAGGATTCAACCGACCAGGGGCCGAACAGCATCTCCCGTTCTCAGGCCAAGGCTTTCAAGAGGGCCGCTGAAGCAGAGAAATGGAAAGCTGCCGTGGAGTAGAAGAGATGATAGAAAAACGAGTCAAAGAGATGCTTTATGTTACATGTTCATATTTCTAACATCTTTTTGTTTTACTACAGGATTCAACCGACCAGGGGCCGAACAGCATCTCCCGTTCGCAGGCCAAGGCTTTCAAGCGGGCCGCTGAGGCAGAGAAACGGAAGGCCGCCGTGGAGAAGAAGAGACGAGAGAGGGAAGAGGCGAAGAAGAAGGCGCAGGAGGAAGCTGAAAGGAAGGAGAGGATCCAACTGGAGTGGGAGGAGGAGAAGAGGAGGAAAGAACAAGAAGCAAGGTAAAGTTTTGAAAAATTGTCAACTTTGATTATGATATTGTAAAGGACTTTAGGATTTTAGGATTTTGTTTAACTAACATAATAGGGAAATATTTGAGAAAACAGGTCCCATTTCATTCTTCTAGCTCCTACTGTAACCCAAACAACAAGGTACAAGAGAAATGTGAAAACTCCAAGTGATTTTGGTTGAATTTGACAAATTGGATTACTTTAAAGAGCAGTAGTATGAGGAGAAGAAACAAAGTAGGTGGCAAGATGCAGAATATTCACCCTTTTCCACATATTTCATTTCCCTGCAGGGAGCGAATGGAGAGGGAGGCACAGGAGCGCGAGATGCAGGGTCTCGAAGCAGAAGAGCGCCAGCGCCAGCTAGCTCTGGCCGCGGAACGGGATCGTCGTCAGCAGGCAGAGTTCAAGCGCAAGATGGAGGAGATGGCAAAGAAGAAGCGGGAGGAAGATGAGAAACGGAGAGGTAAAGTTGACAGTATTTTACTTTTTGACATGGATAAAGATTCTGATGGGAATTGAAAGCTCACACCCCCTTTGAAACTCAGTGTTGTTAGTTTTTGCAGGAAAGCCAGTTGTTATGCAAAGGCCAGAATTCAGGCCCAGGACACTGAAATATTCAGACTCATAATTGTAATTTTCCACACAAATCAGGTGTAATAAATCAAGTTTTCAGGCTCTCAATTTGTAGCTTTTTGCCTTCGATAAGGATTATGATCAGAATTGATAGCGTACACCCCTTTGATACCCAGTGTTTACTTTTTAAAAGATGAGGTAATGTGAAAGATATTTTTATAAACCTTGTGAACTAAAACAATTTAAACATACTTTACGAAGTGTGATGTTGCATTGATTAGTTAGGCAGGAATAGGAAAGGTGGTGTACAGAAGCTAAGATGCACATACCCTGCTTCTATCAAGATGTCCTATAAAGTTGTCCTGTTAACCCAAACTTTCCTATTCCATGTGTACTTTCTTTTGCAGCTGAGGAGGAAGTACGCAGGAAGGAGGCGGAAGAGAGGGCCCGTCTGGAGGCTGAGAAGATGGCGCTGATGGAGGAAGCAGAGCGACTCGAGTACGAGAAACGGAAGCGGGCCGAGGAGCTGGAGGCCGCGCGCAAGGCGGAGGAGGACCGCATCCGACGGGAGATCGAGGAGAAGATCGCGGAGGAGCATGCCCGACTGCTTGCCATCGAGATGGCCAAACGGCAGAAGGAGCTGGAGGCGAGATTGCAGTTCAACAAAGATTTGCATTCCGAGGCAAACGTCTTTTCGCATTCCCAGGATATGACCAGGGCCTTCACATGGTCCTACTTTGAGCTCCTGGAGCACCTTGGCATTGACATCCCCGATTCCCTGAAGGAACACTACCAATCAATCGCTGAAAGCCAGTAAATTACATTTTATGGGAGCTGGAGGCTTGGCTGCAGTTCAACACGGAGTTGCTTTTTGGAAGCCAACGTCTTTTCGCATTTGCAAGATATGACCAGGGCTTTCATGTGGTCCTACTTTGAGCTCCTAGAGCACCTTGGCATTGACATCCCCGATTCCCTGAAGGAACACTACCAATCAATCGCTGAAA
>JBAMJV010010234.1:0-123724 GCA_037951105.1 Echinarachnius parma | reverse complement strand
AACTTGTAAACTGGGGGAGGTTTCTGCTTCTCTTTATTTTTGTAAATTGAATTACATATTTTTGATATAATGGAATCAAAATTGTATTATTATTTTTAATTTATACTTCTTGCACTTTTAATATAACGGTTGCCCATTATCTTTGCAGGCTTCCCATATTTATAATTTTATTGATTATACAATCAATAATGATATTACTCCATCATATCTACGTAAGAATGTGACATTTAATTTGTGAGTTAACTACACTTTAATATTTTGTTCTATTGATGTTGTTTTATATATTGGAAATAACATTGAATTGAGTTGAATAGTAAGTATCACTGAATTATTTGGTTTGCAAGGCCACTTAAGAGGTGAAATTAGTGAAAAGCTTTTGATTGAGTGTATTTTGTTCTGTTTCTGTTTCTTATATAGGTAACTCAACTACAACATAAATATGAAGAGCGACATGGCAACTGACCTTGACTGTCATCCAATAGGAATGGTGTTACATACCAGGATCTGGACAAAGCTTAACTCTGAGCCAATAGGAACATGTGATAGATAACAGTTGATACTAGGATTAAACAAAGTTTGACTCAGAGCCAATAAGAAAAGGTGTTAGTTACTAGGATCCAGAGAAGATTAACTCTTAACCAATAGGAAATGGTGTAGGATACTAGGATCCAGACAAAATTGACTCTTACTCTGAGTCAATAGGAACATGTGCTAGATACCAGGATCCAGACAAAATTGACTCTGAGCCAATAGAAACATGTGTTAGATACCAGGATCCCGACAAAATTAACTCTGAGCCAATAGGAACATGCGATATATACCAGTTGATACTAGGATCAAACATAGCTGGAAATGCCTTGCACATACCTGATATTGTACAGGGCATAGCAGCTCATCAGACCTAGAGGATGTCATGGACAGCTTGTGATATCTACTTTGTCCGGGGCTAGCATGCTACCAGATGGCTCCATCCTTGCAGCGGTAGTGTGTTTTCAAGTATTTGCTACAATTCCTTGATACATCACAGCTTCATAATGCTTTTAACAAAACTGGTGATATTTAGTGAGTGTTATATTGGAACCATATGGAGGAACATACAAAGATGTCTGAAGCAAGAGTAAAAATGTATGCTGTCTTAATTCTCCTTTTCTCTCTAACAGTGATATATAACTCTGTCTGAACATGTTTCGGAGTATGTTAACAAGCTACAGCATCATTAGAATAATGTGTTTTCTGTAAATTATTATGTGTATTTGAGATACCATGGATGACAAATAATACATGGTCTTTTCTATTTCTGTGAAAAATAATCCTGGATCTTCAGAAGAATGTGTGATTAGTATTTATATTCATGTACAATCTGACTAATTGTAAATTATAAACAGTACGACAATGTACAGCTTTTTTTATTTTATTATGTATGTAAGCCTCTTGGTCTCATCACATGATAATCAATTCAGAAGAGAAAATAATTTGTTAAACCCTTACTGCATGTTGTATTTAATTGGTAATAATGTATCTAGATATACCACATTAACCATGAACCTGTGTGCACAATAATAGTCCTTTTCATGAATAGCAATTGTTATAATTCATTGATGGAATACTGTTTGTTGCAGAATTTCAATATCATGAAATTTCTCCTTTTTTGCAACTATTGCGTATTTCCCAATTCATAACCATGTCTTTCAAGGCTACAAGCATTTTAGCAAGCTTTTAAATAAGACCCCTTTTAACCCATTCAAGACTGTTATATTGTGCTATAACATGCTTTATCCATAGACCCCAGCCCAAGTATTATGGGGACCAATCCTGAACGGGTTAACATGACTAAAGTTCATGCCTTTGAAAATCTCAGGTGGTTTGAATTCCAATACTGAACATGATTGTAAACATGCACTTTGTAAGTAAATACTGTTGCATTCTGTGCAAGATCAGATCTGTCAGATCCATCATTAGTGGTGAACAAATACATGTTATGCTGCATCCATCTTTCATAGAAAGGCAGGAATTGACAAAACTATTGGATCAAGAACACATTAATCATGTCAAAGTACTGCTTTATTTAACACACCACATTATATATTCTGAAACACTTCTCATTTTTAATCAAGTTTCTTCATGGTGTATTTGTCTGATTTTATTGTATATTCTGTTAGTGTTTTTCTTTTTTCATGAAGTGACATATTTCATTTTACAAGGTTATTTTTACTGGCATTGTAGTGACGTTAGGTAATGATTAATCAATATTTAATTTGATATTGCCATCCTCGCCACTGCATAGATCATGTATTACTGCAAACAAATGGTGCTAAAACTTGTACAGTTCTATTTTACTCAGTTCATTAGTGGCTGAAAGTGTGTTGAAGAAGGGATTTGCAATTATTTTCATATAAGAATAATGTATGTGTACTTAATTTAATAACAAACTTAAAAATATTCTGTGCAAGATCAGACAGTCAACCTTTTGATGAATTTTGTCATTTTGGTCTAACACAATATTTTTAACAGACCTCTGCCAGAGATACCTCAGGCACCGTCCTAGGTTGGGTAAAAAGGGACAATAGACCTCGTCTGAGATACCTCAGACACCTTCTGAGGTATCCAGGCACTATCCTAGGTGGGGTAACAAGGGACAATAAACCTCTGTCTGAGGTACCTCAGGCACCGTCCTAGGTGGGGTAACAAGGGTCAGTAGACCTCTGTCTGAGGTACCTCAGGCACCGTCCTAGGTGGGGTAACAAGGGTCAGTAGACCTCGGCCTGAGCTACCTCGGACACCGTCTGAGATATCCAGGCACCGTCCTAGGTTGGATAACAAGGGACAATTATTAGGTCTCTGTCTGAGGTACCTCAGGACCGTCCTAGGTTGGGTAACAAGGGACAATAGACCTCGGCCTGAGGTACCTCAGGCACCGTCTGAGGTATCCAGGCACCGTCCTAGGTTGGATAACAAGGGACAATTATTAGGTCTCTGTCTGAGGTACCTCAGGCACCGTCCTAGGTTAGATAACAAGGGACAATAGACATCTGCAGTTTGCCATTACCTCAGTCACCCTCCTACGTGGGGTACCAAGGGACAATAGACCACTGTCTGATATACCCCCGGCACCGTCCTAGGTTATATAACAAGGGACATAAGACGTCTATCTGAGGTACCTTAGGCACCGATCTGCAGGGGTTATTTCACCAAGTAATATTCAGATACATTTTACGTGCTATGTCATATGATGATAATTGTATTTTTTATATTGGATTTTGACAGTCGAGTTACATTTTTTTACATTTTTAATCTGTAAATTAAAATGAATCTACAAAAATGTAAACCTTGCACGGATTATTCATTTTTATGAATGTAATTTTGACATCATTTGAAAAAAAATCTTACTCACAAGCTACCTTTTAATAAGTACAGTTATCAATCTTTTTTCAAAACTGTATTATTTGTATAGAAATGTTAGTGTACGTTTTGAATGTAGGTCTTAATGATAACTGCACATTTCAATTTTTTAGTTTTTTTTTACTTTGATGATGCCAAAATATGTTGTGGAAATTTTTTACTTTGACCAGCTAGAGAACCGATGCTGATTTGTATGTAAAACTCCTGTGTGTATGTATGTTCCTCTGGAGTGAACCTAGATCCGTAGATCATCCCACAGAGTGAATCACATCCTGCCGGACAGATGATTAGTTGTGCCGTCAAATGCACTTTTTATGTTTTTAATTTATAGTAACTTTTTATTTTAGCCCCCCCCCCCCCCCCACACCATACACATTTAGAGATTTGTATTGTATGTAGATGTAAAAATCATCATTGGTACATAGGTATAAACAATTGAATGATAACTTTCTTGTCAGAGACAAGAGTACTAAAATAAAATAATTGACAAACATTTAATTTTTAAGATGTTTAATTTTGGAAACACTTGTCCTGTTTATCTATTAGTTTGAACATATATATATTTCTCATTTTCTTAATGTTATTTATATACCTGTATATTGATTCCTCCATGACATGATTGTGTTGCATGTATACTCGCCCTTCACACTCCTCTACATGGAAGTGGTTCAGATAGCAATACCTCTAATATTGAATCTAAGATGCTGTACCATTGTCATGAAAATGCAGAAATGTGTTATCATAAGTTATAAACCTGTAGGCCTTGTATTTATGATTTGTTATATAATGTAATTGATAGCGGGATCACTAGAAGGGTGTTTAGATGCTGAGGCTGACAGTAAGGTGTGAATGTAGAATGTATCTCAACTTCACAGTGTAACAATCATGATGTGTGCCTTTAATGTTGTTGTTTTATACTGTAATACATAAATATGTTACAAACTGACAAAGGATGTAGGCTCTTTCTGTAGTATTGGTTGGCAGGTGTGAAAGATGAATGAAAATGAATGACAAATCTATGTTCTGGGCCCATATTCATAAAAGCCTGCTAGCTTAGTTTCTTGCTAAGTGTTGACGTGGCTAACAATATCTTTAAGTTGCTAACAAGGGTTAGTTTATGCTTACCCACCTGACCCTAGTTGGTGAATAGGAAAACTGTGTGTTGCTCAATACACTGTACATTTAAAATACACTTCACAAGGAACTATGATAACAGGGTTTTATGAATATGGGGCCTGGATATTTCCTGCTGTTCATATTCTACAATGATCTATTTAGAAGTAACGTCCAGACTTGAATCCAACATGAAAATATAATTTGCACTGACAGAGTATGGTCATGTAAAATGTATGTGCCTTTGTTTGTGTGTATGTGTGTCGTGTGTGTGTGTGTTGTGAGTATGTATGTGTGTTGTCTTTGTGTGTATGTATGTTGTCTGTGTGTGTGTGTGTATGTGTGTATATTATTACATTACCTTTGTAGATCCATTGAGCATGATGTGTTAGTCTTGCCCTAGCTAACCCTAACCCTTACCCCTAGGGAAGTAAAAAGTATCTGAATTTGGATACTGCGTTAACGACTAATTTGTCTATGTAAACTTATTCCTTTTCTATGAAAATATTGTATATCATATCTACAATAATAATAATATAACAAATGAATATTTATATTGCGCAATATCCACCTAATAAGGTGCTCAAAGCGCATGAAAAAGGAAGGTAAAGAGAAAGGTGAAACCGGAAAGAAGGAAGAGGGGGACAGTAAGGTAATAATAATATATTACATTTATATAGCACTTAATACAATGTTTCTAAGCGCATTATTATTACCCTTGGTCATTAGGTACAGGTCAATCCTGCGCACAATTATCTTGCGCACCGTCTCAACTCCCAGGTGAGCATACTAGCCCAGCTGCCCAATGGGCGCTGAAGGCTAATTAACACTCGACCAAGTACCCATTTATACTCCTTGGTAGAGAGCAGCAATGTGGATTATTTCTCTTGCTGAAGGACAAACGGAGTGGGCTGGGTTCGAACTCGGGATCACATATTGATATATGATTGAATTTTCAAATATCACTTTTTGAAATTTAGAACGTTAATGATGGATCACTTTAACCCAAACCCATGCTGGGACTATGTTCATATTTAGCAGCTCTAATCTAGTTCAGTCAGTGGCGTAGCATGGTCGGGCTGATTTTGGGGCACCAAAAATTAATGGGGGGCATACCTTATGTATTTCTTTGTATTGTTTTTTAAATGTTCCCTTATCTATTGTTTTTCCCAATTATTGGGAGGGCACGTGCCCCCCATGTCAGCGTTGCCCCATGCACCCCCCCCCCCCCCTCCCCTCGCTACGCCACTTCAGTGGAACCTCTGTAGAGCAAGGATCTTGGGACCATGAAAATATCCATGTTATATAAGGGGCCCATTTTGTCACGTGACTGACTGATCTACGGGCATACGGATGGCGTCTGTTCCGATCATAAGACCCTTTCATGAAACGGGCTCTAGGTATCTTGTTATATCAGGGTAAACAAACCAAAGATATAATATATTATAAGGCTGAGAAAGGTCAGCAAAATTACCTTGTTATAAGAAGGTTTTGTTATGCTTTGTTATATCATAGCTGTTTATAACGAGGCTCTACTGTACATGGACTTTGTTCTAGTTATAATGATATTGGTACTTATTTGGTGATGTATTTTGTTAAAACTCTCCTATTAGGGCAATTAAATGGATAGTTGAGTTTTGGTATAGAGAGCGCTTCAAGAAATAATTGTTTGTGAGGTCATGACAAACTGAATGTACAATTTGAAAGAGCACATAATTTTAACGACAAAATCAACTTTATTAGATCAAAATCGGTTCAGGAAGGGCTGAATAGAGAGATCATTCACACTATTAACAAGCATTTTTCGAAAATAAGATGCTTGTTAATAGTGTGAATGATCTCTCTATTGATTGGGCGCGTCCGATCACGGGGGGGTGGGGGGGGGGGGGGGGTGTATAGCGTCTCAAATATTTGAGGTGCAGGGGATGGCCTGTATTATTATCCCCCCCCCCCCCCCCCCCACCCCCCAATATTTGGGGTTCGGAAATATAAAATAACATTAATATGAAGAGACATTGCCTCCTCTCATTCTTTATGTACAAGTTGATACAATGGTCTTCTTTAAACCACATCTTGAGAGTGCTAAACGTCCCTAATCCGAAAATCTTCCCCCCCCCCCCCCCCCCCCCCCCCCCACACACACACACACTGTTTCCTCATTAGGGCCATCTGATCCAGTCCCCTGTATACACTTATTCAAGATTTCTCGCCATGACCACTAAAATTGAGCTTACTATCCTATTTTACGTATTTACACATGGGCGTAGATCTGTCATTGATACCTATTCATCAGGGGGGTGATCTATTCAATGCATCCCCCCTGATGAATAGGTATTACGTAAGTATCTATACGCCCATGTATTTACATAATAAACTATGAACTACATTTTTAGTTCTGGATATCGAAAGTCCTAAAGCTTCCGGGGGCTTCGCTCCCTGGACCCCAATCGATATTACCAATGTGGGTATCCCCTTTACTGATTCCATTCATGGTGTTGTCCATTTTCAAACTTTTGTCATTCAATTTTATGAACTTTTACTTCAATTTTGTCCCGAGGATTCTGAAATGTGCTAATGCCAACTTCAATTTCGTCTTTGGTCGACCAATTTCACATAAAGTCCGCCTATAATTTAGTCATTTGTCACACATCATCGTCCGTAACTATTCAAATTCGTCGGTCACAGATGTATTCAGCATCTATTACCAAAGAGTTTGAATTATAATTGACGAAAATGTGTGACAAACGTCTAAATTAAGTGGATTTTTTTTGTATTAGTCGACATAAGACGACTGAAGTTGGTTTTGGCACACTAGGATTCTAGGGACGAAATTGAAGTAAAATTGTATTTGATTAAATAACAAAAGCTTAACAATGTACGGGAAAAAACAGCGAAATCATATCAGACAAGCTAACAGGAGCTCTGCGCCCTATAGGCCTCGGCAGGTAATAGCGTGCTCCTATACTCCCCATCCTTCTCTAGACTTTTGCCAAAAAGTCTTTACCAAGTGTTCTACGCGCACACAATTCCTGTTGACTTTAGGTGTCATTCGGTTAAAAAAATATTTTGTCCCCTACCCCCCCCCCCCCCACCCCCCCCCCGTGTCATAAAACCGTGGGAACGTTATACCTGGTTTGTCGCTGCGCGTTCCTTCGCCGATGATGGTCGAAATTACGTATCACCCCCCCCCCCCCCCCTCCAATGGCGAGAAGAAATCGACGCGCCTATGCTTTATTGTATCATAATTTTAACAAAACATCACATTCACAATTTGAAATGCAAATGATAGAATCAATATATTTTTTAGAAAGCGCCGTATTATGTTTTAACGGCTGCTTTTTGAATGATAACAATGTTTTAGCTTAGCTGCCGTTGTAAGTTTTTGTACATTTCGGGCACGGTGGACTTATAACTAATACTTTGTAATGACATGGCTACTATTATTGGGTTTCACCCTCACTGTATACTCTCTCTTTAAAGGGATCTAGAAACTTTAATGACAATTGCAAAAAGTGATGAGTGAATAATCAAATGTGTTGATGTGACCCGATATGTCCACAAAAGTAATTTGTGAAATTGTTCACGTTAATTGGATGTTTTTTGGCCGAGAAATGAGCTAAAATGCAAAGTGACATTCACGAACTCATTGCACTTAGGCCTACTTTGTACACGGCTTTAAATATCTCGAACACTTCAATCGTAAATATCTTTTGAACGAAATGGAAATTTGAAAAACCGAAACCTATCCCGTGCTGTTATGAGTATTACAATGTATGAGAGAACCCCTAGAAGTCGCGGTAAGTTTTGAGGATTACTAAATTACTAAAGTTCGGAATATTAATCCTAGGGTCGGTGGCGAAGCATAGTTGGACTCATGGGACAATGTGGGAGTGGGGCACACGCCCGGGGGGGGGGGGGGGGGGGGGCACTCGAATTATTTTTTGACGGGGGTTGTGGCGCACGGAACTCTGAAATGGGGGTCTGAAGAGCTGACTACAAGCACAAAATATAGGGTCTTTGGAGCTATAAAAACCCTGAAATGTCTAAAGAGCATACTAAAACTACAAAATAAATAGACTTGGAGCTACCAAAGACCTACGGAAACCCTCAAATGGTGGTCCAAGGAGCCGAACTAGAAGAAGAATAACGGGACTTGCCGCTACTCAAACATAGCCAAGTCTTTCCGGAGGTCTATGGAGCCGATCTAGAAGAAGAATAATGGACTTGGCGCTACTCAACTTAGTCAGGCAGATAGGTGAAAAAATCGTGCCTTTTTACATAGAAGCATGAATTTTGGCACATATCTAGACAATGGGCCTAGGAACATTTTTGGATATGGAGCCACTCGAAATAATTTCTGTGTAAGCTTTGGTGGCCATTTTCCAAAATGGCCGCCAAAATAGTCCAGTCAATCTAGTAAATTTGAGGGGGTAACGTCAAATAAATTGCAACACAGGATTTTTATTCACAGTTTACTTCAGTAAGGTCCCCCCAAACAACAACATAAAATTCCCCAAAAATCCGGTTGGGGAAAGTGGTTTAATTTGCATAATATGCAAATTAGCTAATATACATGTCATGTGATTTGTCATGTATTTTAAAATGTGTATACAAGATGAAGCCCCACAACGTATTAAAATGAAATTATCCATTCTCATTTGACATGTTGGACTCATGTCCATCTTTAAAGTAACAAATACATTTGCATAATATGCAAATAATATGCAAATTAGCTATTTTTATATTAGAAAATTGTGATTTCCAATGTATTCTTACATTTTTGTGCTAGATTAAACCTGCAAAGTATTGAAATAAATTTGTTTATAATCATCCCACATGGTGGACTCATATTATCCATACTTATTATAATAACAATGTCATTTGCATAATATGCAGATATCAATTACATTTACATAAAATATGCAAATGGGCAAGTCCAAGGTATTTGTTCCCAAGGGGGTGAATTATCATATTCACCCAATTGAGTGAAACTTGATGTAATTTTAAAGCTAAAATATTGAATTTTAATAATTTGAAGAAAAAAATTAAAAACTTGTCTCCAATAAGTAGTAATAATCAAATATATTTGCATAATATGTAAATCGTCGTAACACGCGGGACATCTGAATTAAAGACAAATTAAATCATATTTAAAATGCTTGTAATGATTCTTTACTTATTATTGGCTTGACCTGATGTCATTACCAGAAGGAAGTTGGATTATAATTTTCAGCTTGTTATCTCATTCAATATGCATATTAGATGCGTTCCAAAATTAGCATGTCCCGCGCGTTACATTTTTACATCTTATTGTTTCGATTACTCGTTAATCAAAAGGTTTATTTTTCTGAAACTCTACAAAGTTCTAATTTACCTTGGGGGACATTCATAACATATCAACAAAAAGTTATCACATTTACCTAATTTACATAAATCAATAATTCGATTTTGTAACGCGCGGGACATTTTGTAACACGCGGGACAATCTATACAGTAAAGCAATAGGTTTTTGAAAATCCTGTTTTGGCCTATTGGCTTATTTGCGATCATTCCGTAACACGCGAGGATATTTGCCTGCCACTTAACAAGTTTTTTCTATGAAGTCTTGCGCAACTTTTGAGACCAAATTCATGACAAACATTTGTACCCTTACAAAGGCACATGACTTTTTCGAAGTGGAAGTCAATCTGGAAATTACATAATTTTGTGATTTATGTACAATTCCTATGGAAAAAGTGTTTTTTCATAGGATTGATAAAAACTCAATAATTTCTCATTTTAATCACTGCAAATAATTGATTTTAGGATAAAAATTGTTTGACAGTGGTGAATAATTGATTTCTTTTTTAAAAAGATGTAAAAATGGAACTTGAAAAACAAAGAAATACATAAGAATTTCCCAAAACAAAGAAATACATAAAGAAAATATTCGCTTTTGCAACTTTTGTCTTTAAATGTTGTTAGGAAATGTCATAAAGAACATTTATGCATAAGATGAGCATTTTCCAAGCACAAATTCTTGATATATCTATAATAAGGGCAAATTGGGGGGGGGGGCGGGGGGGGTGGGCCTATGTAAAACGCATGGTAGAAAAATGTCCCGCGTGTTACAATGTCCCGCGCGTTACAATACAATCTTTTTTTCAAATTGACCCTGTGTGAAACTCTAAAGTTTTAAGATGATGAAATTTCATATTCTGGTAGAGCACAAGATGCACATTAAGACCATACCAAGCATGTTTCGATATTGTATATAAATTCAGAGGAATTCACATTCAAAGTCAAAGTTTAAAAATACGAACTTTCTCTGGTCCCGCGTGTTACGCTAGCAAAAAGTCGCATAAATTATTAATGCATGGGGGATTTCATTTTTTTTTTTGGGGGGGGGGGGGGGCGTTTGATAGAATTTGCTCTAAAGCATCTAACATGTAAAACAAATTGGTGTTTCAATATTTCTTATAAGAGTAAGCTCTCTTTTTCGCTCTGATGTCCCGCGTGTTACAGCTACAAAATAGCTTGGACTTGCCCAAATATATAGATTGCTATATTACAAAACTATGATTTTCAATGTATTTTTACATTTTTGTAGATTAAGCCTGCAGAGTATTGACATAGATTTGTCCATATATTTATTACACATGGTAGACTCGTCCATATTGTTTATGATAACAATGGCATTAGCATAATATGCATATTTCTATTGTTATATTAGATGATGCAGATAGGTGAACAATTTAGGGTTTTTACATAGAAGCATGATATTTGGCACATGTCTAGACCATTTTTCCAAAGTGTCGTCTTATAAGAACTGGTGGCATGGGAAAAGTGTATGCAATTAATGTATTTACTTATTTCCACCTAACCTTAGAATGGTACAAATAGTAAATGTGGGTGCTTGGTAATCCTGGAGACTTCCAGAATATATGCTGACTCAGCAATATAGCTAAGCAAAATGTCACATTCTATCGTCATCGTTATTAACAAATGTGCGTTGATATTTTGGATAGCATCACTATTGAGCTGATTCAGCAATATAGACACTAGGGACATCGTTGACTCAGTCGTGGTGTTATCTGTACGTCAGGCCGGGACGATGGGCCAGCAACAGTATCAGACAGTTGTGACTATTGTGGAGCAAACAACTCCCATCTCTGAACCCATCAAGAAGAACAATTTCAGTCAAGCCCCTCGAAATTGCCTGTCAGTAAAGAAATGGCAACCTGCAAGACTTCTTTCAACATGAACACCAGGGGTGTCCCCCATATCTTTGTCTCCGCTCAGATTCTGAACCAAGGCGGATCTCTTGGGATGGCTAGGGAGCAGTTGTGATGAAGTCAGAGGTGAAGCCCCAGACACTGATGTCATCCTCGATGAGCAGTGGTCATCAACTTTCTAAAACCAAAAGCCGCCAAGACTTTTGATGAGTATGCACTGAAGGTGTTCATGCCATGCCATCAGGGCTAACTACAACATGTCAGTCGGGTTGATGTATTCTGAGACCAGTACCAAGACGGCAACCTGAAGTCTCAAACCAGAGAGAAGCGAGGAAGAGTGTCCGAAGGGTGAATGGATCCACTAAGCACCAAGGAAACTGGCAACAGTTTCTGCGGATCAATCCCAACACAACAGAGTTGTTTGCCTTCTTGGTAGAGCACCTCCACTACCTGAAACAAGTATATAGTTACCACAAGTGGTAAGGGGGCCTTGTGCAATCTCCCCCGGGACTTAAGCTCACTAGACCCGTGCAACCATGAGGAGGCCGACAGCCGCATGATTCTGCACTTGGCTGATGATGTTAATGCGGGATACAAGAATATGCTTCTGCGGACAGTGGACACGAATGT
Source organism: Echinarachnius parma (assembly GCA_037951105.1). Taxonomy (NCBI): domain Eukaryota; kingdom Metazoa; phylum Echinodermata; class Echinoidea; order Clypeasteroida; family Echinarachniidae; genus Echinarachnius; species Echinarachnius parma. The sequence continues at coordinate 111,368 of JBAMJV010010234.1, read as the reverse complement.
GGTTGTCCTGGTTGTGACAACAACAGCAAAGATGGACATCATGGAGCTGTGGTCGGCATTTGGGACAGGACTACACTTCAGGTAAATACACACTCACAGGATCGCTACAGCCTTTTGCTCTGACAAGTCTCAAACTCTGCCAGTATTTCATGATGTTTTCATGATACAGTATCGTCCTTTGGTACAAAAGAAAATAAGTCAGCATTGGACACCTGGAAAGCATTTGAGAATGTCACTCAAACTTTCCTGACTCTGTCCTTGGGACCAGCAGAACTATAGCCGATTAAGAAGTGGCTGTGCTGGAGCAATTCACTATTCTTCTGTACGACCAAACCAGTGACCTGTCCCACATAGATAAAGCTCGAAAGGAGCTATTCACCCAAAAGGGGCGAGCCATTGATGCCATCCCACCAATACGAGGTGCGTTGGTGCAGCATATCAAATGGTTATCCGTCTCCAGGTGGATAATGCTGGGGCCAGACAGCTGAATTTGATCCAGAACTTTCACCCATGATGACTGGGGGTGGTCGACCCCACCCCCTTAATTACCTAGAAGTCAGCATAGTCTAATATTAAAGGGTCCTTTATTTAGATGAGTGGATTCTTAAATTTCATCATGCAAAATACTCACTAATGCCAATGTTCCTTTTAGTTGCAGTCAAAGTAGCATTTCGCCTCTTACAATTGACAACACATAATTTTTCTTCGTAATTTAATTCAGAAACTCCCCTAAAAACATACAAAAAGCCTCCAAAATGAAGTTGGGGAAAGTGGTTCAACTTTACATAAACATGTCTGTGTAGTCGTCAAGTCATGCTGATTTTCTGTGGCACAGGCACTTTTTGTACAAATTGTACAATGAAATATGATTCTTTCTTTGGTTTTGTGATGGTACTAATATGATTTAACTAAATTACATAATTTTGATTACAAGAAGGTATCCATTTTAGAAAAAATTACATACTAAAGCATTCGGGGCTCTATCCCTTACCATTCTCATGGGTTATACTTTATTTAGCATAGCTTGGGAGATTGTGAGTGAACTGTCAAATGCATTGAAATCAATGTTGTCTAATGCAACATTATATCATTAATTTGCATATATATGTAAGGGGGCAAAGGCAGTTTACGTTGTCAGAGTGGGCCTACCTAGCCCAATACATAAGAAAACTAAAGTAATTAATATAATCTTTTCAAACAATTTCCAGGTTCCCCCAACAATCAATCAATCCACCAAAACATCTCAATTCAAATATCCCAAACACACTTTATTAAGCCTACGTGGGGGTGTCGAAGCGGCATCTTAATAATAAAACAAAGTAAAGTATTGCCTTTGTGGTGTTGAGGTTTATTAATTATAGAATGTGTTGAACAATATCAACCAGAAAAATATATCAAAACAAGAGCTCAATAAATTATAAAACAAATAAAAACCAGATCTGATATACCGACAGTCCTCAAAAGATAGCTAGCGACATCGTTGCCTTCCACCCTGCGCGACCACGTACACGACTGTGTCCAGCGCTGACCGCGTCACCTCGCACGACCGCTTCCAACGCGGACCCGCGTCACCTCGCACGACCGCTTCCAAACGCTGACGTCCACCTTCTCAGTCCGCGATCCTCCACGTTGCTCCTCGATTTCCAAGCGACGACAACCTCACCGACGATTACCAGGATGGCGATGACAAACTCAACACCTCAAAATCGCTACAAATTCATAGGTCTGCCGTAGACTGCAGTCGCATTCGTAGCATGGAACAGTGTTGCAAGAGGACAGTCCTCAGTTGACTCAGAGTAGCACAATACAAAGATGTGTATGTATTGTAACAATTAGTTGATTCTTCTCCATTCATTTCAAGTTATCGGTGATACAATTTGGTCCAACTATATAACTAGTATTGACACTTTTCTTTCAAACTAATGCATACAAATCAGAATAATTCACATAATCCAACAGGATCACCCAGTTCTAAAATCACCTCTCCATGACATTGATATGTATTTTGAATACTGATGGACCTATGGCGCTATACAGAGTTGAGGAACGATGATACAGAACACTCCTCTCCCTCTGATAGCCCAAGTCAAGAGAGAGACCACATGGTTTTCTCTGTTCTTCCCAATCTATACCCCTAAAAATGCACGTTGTACTCTAATCTATCCCATAATATGCCCCCTTGTCACCTACCTAAAACAAACTTACTTCCCAACCAACACAATCAACAAAGCCCCCAAGTTATGCAATGAGTTACTCAGAACTATTCCCAGTAACTTGACCCACTCGATCAGTGCCCCCCTGGGGGTGAGTTACCACCACTATGCCTTCACCCATGAGGCAGCACATGTCTAAGTGATAAGAGATTGAGAGTAATAAAACTAGAAAAACTGCTAAAAAGAGGAGAAGGAGAGGGGAATATAGTAATCTATATACGTAAATACAGCAAGATGCAAATAATCTAGAGTTGCAGCTCGAAACATTTTAACATGAATATATAATATGAACAATTTATAATAAAGTGGAATCTCTCCACTTTACATATATGCAAATAATAGTTATCATTAAAAGTATACTGTTGTCCATCATCTTAGCAGCAAGTAAAAGGGAAGTCTTCACAATGTGCCTACTTGTGATTGTGCATTTAATATAGGACTTAGTACTTGGAAGTTTAATACCTCCAAAACACTTCATAGGAGTTTTAACTGGCGGTGGGTCCGAGAGAGTGGTTAGCCCCGAAGGACAGAAGGGTCCCTTAGCAAGCGCATTCTGGAATGTGTGAAGTGAGGGCTGGTTTACTGTAGATTGAAGTAGCTTATTCCATTCAGTGTTGTACGGACGAAACATGAATTTGCGAACAACTCAGAGTTTGTGTTGTTGCTGGTTGGTACTGTAGAGAATGGCCCCTTCGGTTTCTGTCTATTTTGGGTCTGCAAATGAAGTCCTCATATTTGATGTCCAGGTTTCCGTTCAGCATCTTTTGAAAGCAGGTTAGGCGATGAATTTCCTTCTGCTTGAAGCGCAGTCCACTTTAGTTCTTTAAGAATGGCAGTGATGCCTGTATGTTCCCTGTTTGTGTTGGGACACAAATCTTGCTGCCCCCTATTCTGAACTCTTTCTTTTGCCATTATGTTCTTCTTTGTGTATGGTCCCATGAAGCAGAAGCATATTCTAGATGAGGTCTCACTAATGTCAGTTACAGTTTTTCCTTGACATTGCGATTGTACAGTGGTGGAAATTTCTTCTGATGAAGTTCACACCCTCGTTGCCTTGGAGGTTGCATGTGCGGTCTGCTTGTTCCACGGAGATCATGCTGAATGTGGACTCCCAGATACTGGATGTCCTTCTTCTCCTCAAGGTCAACTCCCATCAATGTATACTTTGTAGGTTCTTCCTGCCTCCTACGAGTAATCTTCACATTCTTGCATTTAGATGGATTGAATCTCATGCCCCAGGTTTGTGCCCGTCAACCCAATTTGTCTAAGTCCTCTTGCCGCTGCAGACGTGATGGTGTTGTAGACAAGACAATTACTCAGCAAATAAGTGGAACGTGCTTGATATGTTCTCATGTATATGTCATTTATAAATATGAGAAAGAGATGAGGGCCTAGCACTGAAAACCAACGTTAACCATTGCACATTATGCAAGTTGTTACTGCAATTGTTATGTATACATATTGATCAATCATAGATGAATATAAATCTAGTATACTATGTAAAAAATACTTTAAACATCATTTTTTAGTATGACAATTAATAATGTGCATATTATGCACATTTCACTACTAGAAGGCCCTATAAGTCATTTCTCGGTGGCCAACCTTTTACAACAGCAAAAGCTGAAATCCTAAAAAAAAATGGTGGTTTGCCCCCTGGGTATACCTAGCCAAGTCATTCCGGGGTCTATGGAGTGGCAATTTTGAAAATTGGGCATCTTTAGAGCTGCGATCGGGTGTGAAAAAGGGGTTCTTTTAGCGGCACATACCCGTCTAACATTATACATGAGTGCCCCCCCCCCCCCCCCCCGGGGGCACACGTTCTGTATTTCTTAACTTTGTTCACATAATTACTTTCTCATGTGTTCTATAACAACGATTTTCTCCAAATATGAGACGGTTTTGCCCCAAAATGATGTTACATTGCCCTAGAGGCTAGAATGACAGGACTTTGCCAAAATATGTGTTCCCCGAATATGACATGATTTTGGCCAAATATAACATGGTTTATTGTCTGCATTGAAGTGCTTTTTGCTGTTTATAAAACTCCCAGAGTCCCCCCCCCCCCCCCCCCCCCCCCCCGGCTTATCAGCGCGCTTTTTACGAGTTTTTGAGGAAAACTGACGCGTTAGTGGTACGGAAAAAAAAGACGCCCGGCCGCCGCCTCTTCATACCCAGAAATTAGAGACGATATCAACCGATTGCAAGCGTCTGGTATCGCTTTAGTTTCCCGCGCTTTCTTTTCACGTCATTGCATAACGCGCACTCACTCCATGGAAATGAAGACTAGTGCGCGCATCCGTTACTATGCTATGACGTAACAAAGAAATCATTAATTCACTTACTGAATATAATTTATCAACTGAGTATACTTTGATCAAGTGAAACACGTCTGGTTCTGGGGTCTGCCGTCTGATATACAATGTATCTTCTTTATTGATGTTTATATCTTTTGCGAGCATCAATTGAAATATATCGGTTAAACCTTGACGTTTTATTTCGAAATGATTGAACATGACATTGTGTACGCAACACCCTTATTTATATTCATGTATAAGTTCAGAACAAAATAACGATTACATGTCTCCATGTAATGTTCAACCCACACCCCCACCCCGCTGCACCACAACCACCACACTTCCCCCGTCATGTTTTTTTTAATGACAAATTATGTAGACGTTTTATCATATTGAGGCACTGTGTCGAGTCAAAACATTTACTAAACGTTTAAAACATCGTCGGGAAAAGTAAAAAAAGGTTACGTTTAGGGTGCCCGACTGCAAAGAAAAAGAAAATAATGTACAGTATGTTCTTATTTTTTTTTTTGTCAACAGATTGAAGATGTTTTTTTGTCGGTTTTATATAACAGTATTTCAGGCCTGAACATTTACATTTTTTGCCGTTTCCCGACTTTCGCTATAGGTATATAGGGTGTAAAACAAAAACACGATTTGGCATTTACTTGTTTTTAATGTTTGTTTTCTGTTTGGTAAATTAAACGGAATAACCGCGCTGATGTATTGCCTTGTTATTTGAATATGCCATATTCTCTTACCACCCTCTTGTGTATGAAGATAACATCATATTTCTCAAATAATGTCACATATAACACGGTATGCTAACTTTCCCGATATCGGGATTTTGCAGACGTATGATTATCCCATTTGCCTACATTATATTTGTACATGCAATTAATAGCACTTACTTCAAATGGCATTTATGTTATTTTCATGCTACAATCATCGTCATAATATGCGATTATTCTTCTTCATCATCATCATCATCATCATCATCATCACTATAACTGTTCTACCATAATCATCATCATTATCATCATCATCATAACTGTTATACCATCATCGCCCACCATCACCCCCGTGTGTGTGTGTTTTTTTTTGTTGTTTTTTTTTGTTGTTTTTTTTTTTTTGGGGGGGGGGGGGGTCACTCTCATAAAAAAGGGACCCACCTGTGTCCATTGCCCCTAATTTCGAACACCTGTGCACCTGAAAAATTTCCCTTTTTGTTTATTTTTCTTCTGAGTGCTATTAACCAACCTTTCTTTTTAAGAAAAACGTCGACGACGCCGAACAGGTACACTTTTTGTGGGTTTTCGTAATGATTGCTGAAAATCACTCCTTTTGAAATAGACAAAATTATACCCTTTCGACGTGTTTTTAATTTTTATTTTGGACGCAGGTGCGTAGCCAGTCATGTTGGGAGTGACCCTCCCCCCCCCCCCCCCCTGGGGGGGGGGGGGGGGGGGCATCATCAACTTCATACGATCACAATCATCACATGACCATCTCCATCAATAACTTAACACGTTATAACTTATTCACACGTACTTTCACTATTTCACACAATTAATATTACAACTTGGAAAACATTTCCTGGAGGTTCGAATTTGTTTTTAATTCATTAAAAAAGTTCAATGTAATATATTTTTTAAATTCAGTTACCATCCATTATTAGCATCATCTTTGAATAATTTATCACAATCTAATCTTTTGGGGATAAGTCAATCTTCGATGAAAACATTCTTCAGCAAAGAAGAAATATTACTAAAATTTGTAATTTATTGTTGTGATTAGTTTTTCGAATTCGAGGTATTCGCACCTCGCCTGGTCATGCTGGTGTTATTACAATGTATGAGTATTCATACCACTTTACAAGTGGGTAGTAACGATACATGATCTCCTCCCCTCCCTTTAAAAATGCCAACCAAACTATCACTAAACATATAATTACCCTGAGCTCAGATTAAAGCCCCCCCCCCTAATCTCATAAGGCTTGCCGAAAGTAATCATCCTTGAGACTTCAATCAAATGCCAATATTATTGCTAGAGGTTTACTGATGTGTGATAGATTCAAAGGAAAGAACGCTGTTTACCTGGTGAAAACTTTAAAATTGAGTGATCACCATATTTGATGGCAAATTATTTTGGCTACGTTTCAGAAACGCTTTCCAATTCAATCATAAATATTTCCATTATAACTTAAGGGCGACATTTGAAAAATCAATATACTCATTTCATTTCCATTTGGCCATAACTAGAAAACAAGGTCAAAGAGAATTGTGGAAGCTCGAATTAATTTGGGATAATTATTTTGATAAAGTTATAGGCATGATCATGTACCATATGTCCCAAAATTAATTACAACGGGACTTTCTGCAACGATAATTTTAAAGATAGATCAATCATAATACTTTTTCATGGTATGAAACTGTAACTTATTACCTACATCTTGCAGAAAAACCTATTTTATGTGCTTCAGTGGTCATGGAGAATGGGGATCTTTATACATCATGGCAAATTCCTTCCCTCCAGGTTTTGTAGGAAGAGGCGTTGTCCATTGTGTTCACGCCTTACATACAGTACTAAGTTGTTCATTGTGTTTTGCACAAAATATCTTTTGAGAAAGTAACTTCTTGTTTCCTGCATTTTCAACTAACGAAATAAATAATGAATGAAATGAAGTAAAAAGGAATCATATTTCTGAGTTTTGCAAACATTAGTAAGGTGTGAACATTAATGATTAAAGAGAAAATTAAATCATTAACTCATGGAAGACTTGATTTGAGCTCTTCCTCCTTTATGGCTTTCATTATTTGTTTCACCTCCTTCAACAACAAAACCTCACACGAGTACACACCATTGATATAAAGGGTATGCACATAATTATACAAAACCTTCTTCAGTCTCGTAATAATGCTTATTTCATTTGAATGTACCGTATGGATGATTATGCGTTTACCAAGTTAAACAAAAACAATCATCATATTATTACAATACAAACTCTGATTGAATCACTTTCATTATGATTGGATTGTGAACTTCATTAGTACAAGCACAACGTACAATGATGGATTAAACTAAATAAATTTAGTCAGAATAAATAATATCACCAACACTTTTTCGTGTTCGATCTTAATGTCAACATAATTCCACAAACATGTTTATGCAAAATGAGGACTAACAAGTTGTGAATTTGAAGTTTGGTATATTGAAAAGATTTTGTTTTCTTCATTTTTTAGATGGTTAAGAAGTAATGTTATTATTTTATTGACAATTAAAATAGCATCTGTTTGAATGGAATTACGTAAATACAAGAAAACTATTACATTTCGTCCACGCAATTACCCACCCTTGTCACCGAGAGCGGACAAAATACCACTTTACAGGGTGGCCCCTAACAAACGGGAGGGGACCCAAAATAAAGTTTTGAAATGATTACGTCCATCGGATAGGGTGTTTTCCTATGAAAACGATACCAGGCACGAACAGTCTTTTTCGTGTAGCTGATAGACTAAATAATTTCGTTACTATATTTTGGGAAGTGGTCCTTTTCATTTGTGAGGTGCCACACTGTATACTATTACCAAGTCAGCGAGCATGAGTCCATGTGAGTAGTACCGAATTATCAAAGCCACGGTAACATACCATCACCTTCTCGCTGGAGCTAGAACTTGCTGATCTCTTGATTTTGAGTTGATTTGGTCTGAGCCCCGTGCAATTCTATATATGTCGGAAAATAGAGAACAAAACATTTTTATCGGAAATTGTACGTTAAAATTAACACATAATAACATCACCACTCATCTGTAAGTATGATTTTGCTCTTGCTCAAAATGTAAACAAGAATTATTTTCACATATTTTCCTTTTGTGTTTTCCAGATTATTAGGGTGCAGATATGCCACTTAAGAGATAATCACATGTGTTTACTTTATCAATAATTTTGTTTAAAGGGACTTTGTCCAAATCATAAAAATCCAATTTGAATTCTAGCGGTTCCCTTATACCTCGTTGTATTCGTATTGACAAAAATTATGGGACAGGTTTCGTTTTTGTTTATCTCCCTTTCGTTACAAAGATATGTACGATTGAAGTGTTCAGATAATAAAAACTCCGTCTATCCGTTGGAGTTTTGAAACCGTGTACAAAGTGAGTGCAGTGAGTTAGTAAATATCACTTTGCAGTTTGCATTTTTGCTCATTACTCGGCCATGCAACGTCCATTTGACTTGAAATTTCCACACAATACCCTGTGGACATATCAGATAACAAGAAGATACGTTGCATCAACCATTCATCACTTTTTGCACATGATTGTCAACAAAGTTACTAGATCCCTTTAATGAAATTAATGTAGATTAGAGATCTGAACTGTGAACGTTATACTATCCCCTTTTACATGCGCAGCCATTTTATAAATGACACAACATGCAATACGTTAACAAAGTCGCTATATTATAAACAAGGTTATAAACTGTACGTATTGCCTTACAAATATACTAACCCGATGCATGTATACAGACACAAAGGGATGGAAACAGCATTGAGATGATGTCCACGATTGCTCCTTCCGTCTATTAAACGGCTGTGAATTAAAAACAAAAACAAATAAAAACTTGCAGAGCTTGTGTAACTCAAATTCCTTTTTTTGTTTTTATGATAAGTGGATAAAGTCAATAAGTCATTGTCTTTGTGGTGTTTTGAGTGTCAGAGGGTATAATAACAGCACTTGTGATTTGCTGACTAGGTCTTAACTCTCAATAACTCTCGGCCTATCAAAATAGTTTTAATTACAGTAGTATTTAATGTATTAATAATACCATTTTGCAATAGGCCTACCAATAATAACTGTCAAACTTGAGTTAAGTCACTCGGACTAATTCTTAAGATTTTAAAGTACTACTAGCTATATAGTGATCACTTTACGGGAACCCAGGCCCAGCCCATTGACTGGCTTGTCTAGACTTGTATTTTGTAGTGTTGATTGAAACTGAAACTTCGTCGCACTCTCACTCTCAGTGCGCGAGTTTGAAACGGCCGGCTAGCATAGCCCTTGCCCTAGCCTAGGGCTAGGCTAGCCTAGCCGCTGCACTGCCCTGACCCTGTTTACAGAGTTACAATAAGTAAGGTCTTAGAATAGGAAGCGCAAGGCCGCCCCAAACAAAAACAACAACATGTGACCAATTATTTGTCATGACTCTTGGAGTTGGAGTTGGACTTGGTCTTCACACTACTCTCACTGTACGAGGGCCTAGTCCTAGTTAGCTAGCGCTAGCTAGCTAGCTACTACCAGTAAACCGCGTAACGAACGGTAGACTAGACACGTCACTAGTCACCCTCGACTCACACTCTAGTCACACTGTCACACTCACACACTACACAGTCAGACGTTGACAATGACAGCCATGTATGATTAATTATCTGTTTTAATCTTACGAATTTACGGTTAACAAAATATCCTACCTGATTTCACAGCTTGTTGAAGAATGTGGAGATGTATTTCTTCTTATAACTCATAAACAATAGTCTAAGCATCGATGATTGATGGGCGTCACCGTCGCGTCGTTCAAAATATTACATTTTCTCGTGTACAGTGTACGCATTCATTGTTTACACAAAGCTAGCCACGCCCACATTTATCTAGATCTATACGCCTTGTTTCCCTCGTGTTGCTAAGGAAAATTGAAAATTTCGTTTTTGAAATAGCTTGTGGGAACCAAGAGATTTATAGTTTTTAGAAAATGAACACCTAGATATGAAAGTTGAAGTGATAACCTTTCGTCGTCCGCCTTGTATTTTTTTTTTAAAGGTCGACAAGATTGTAAATTTTGAGGACGAAAGTAGGTCTACTCGTGTCTTTAACACGTGAGTCTATGGAGAGACTGACAAAAAATCGCCCAAAATCATGACTTCTGTGGGAACTCTGTGTGATGAAGTATAAATTAGGCGAATGGCATAATAAGATAGCTTATCAAATTTGTATGATCGCCCCGTCTTGTATTTTTTCATTTAAAGTAGTTTTCATACTTTAAAAAGTGAAATGTTATGGCGTTTGTACACGCGTCTATGGGAAATAATGGAGACTAAACGCGGTTCTACCGAGTGAGGGCGTTTGAAACGATACTAATCGATACCAACTTTCGTGTCTTACATTTCTGGGCCCCGTAACATAAAACTTTACGATTGATCGTACGATCGATTATCGATCGTACGATCAATCGTAAAGAAAAACTGTAACATAAACATGCTACGATCAATTGCTTCTACGATCAATCGTAGAAGCAATTGATCGTAGACTCACGATTGATCGTACGATCAATAATTGATCGTACGATCAATTTTCTGTAACATAAACGTTCTACGATCAATCGTAACCACAGAAAATCAATCGTAGACTCTACGATCAATCGTAGAATCCACGATTGATCCACGAGTGATCGTAGCCTTGATCAATAAAAATGGCTGCATAAGACTAAAGGGCGTAGCCCCGGGAGGGGACCCGCCCAATAAAAAATGTTTTCTACCCCTTCCCTAGGTCTCCCTTCATCAAGAATTTATACTTTCAGAAAAAAAATACCACAGAAATAGATTCAATTACATGTCATTTAAGAGGCAAATTTCACCATTTTAGCCTAAAATAAAATATATTTTTTGAAAAAAATATTATTTTTGGCCTAAATTATGTCATTTTGAAGGTCAAATATGGTAAATATAGACATTTTGGGCCATCATCATTCCTAAAAGACCTTAAATAATATTTTAAAAAAAAAAAAAAAAAAAAAAAAAAAAAATAGGAATATGATTGAAATTCTTGGCCCCGTTTCATGGAAGGGTCTCAATTATCCAAGAACCGTCCGAACTGTCACGTGACTATGACTGAATCACAAACATTACGTAATTCAGTCAGAGTCATGTGACAGTTAGGACGGTTTTTATATAAGACCCTTTCATGAAAAGGGGCCCTGGGGTTCTAACTTGAGCACACCTCGATGCAAAACAAGGCTCTCCCAGGTAGCTGCAGATCCTCAATGCACACAAATTATATGCAGTGTTATATGTTGGACTGCACAACTACCTACCACACATGGGATGGAGCACATGACCGCATCAAGGTGTGTTCATCGGATGTCCAGAGCACTTGTGAACATCCACAAAGAAGTAAGTTATTGTATTTATGTGACTCTGGCTACCCTTTGTATCTGAGGTTACTGACCTACTATTTAAAAATATGAAAATATTATCCATATACATGTATGTATTTTTTAATACAATTATGCCTTTTTAAAATCTATATCTATATAGTAAGGGTATCAATAATTTGTACACAAGAAAATTAAACAAATCTTTAAGCATTTGTACTATTGTTCCTGAAAATTTAATTGCCTGAAAAAACCAATACAAAACAAATAACTATATTGAACAAAATTTCTTTTCTTGCAGTGAAATTTTAATTAAATGAATTGTTTGTATCATATTGCGAATTGCCATTTTTAAACCCAGGCAAGTTGTTGTCTCCACTACAATAAACTAAATAGAAGGAAAATCTATGAAAGTTTGAACCCATTTGGCTAGGAATTACACAATTATGTATAAGTCAAATTTGCAACAAACCAACAACTTTGTGGGCAAATCACCATGTTTTGTACACATTGTTTTTCGTTCTCCAAACTTACTGTATGTTGTGCAGAAACTAATGTATAGTCCATTAATATAGCAGAGTGTATTGCCAATTTGAGTCCTTTTGAAAAATAAATTGCTCAAAAGAACTATTTTCTTGACGGGTTCTAATCACAACTTCCAGAAATTATTCCTCACTATCTGATCTCTTATATTGAAAACAATTATTTGCCTGTGTTTTAAACTTGTATTGTCTTGTAAAGATTATGCTAGCAATATCATCAAATTAATTATTTGAATAGAATTCCACTTAGTAGAATTTTAGCTGAATTTGTCAAAGGTTTCATACTAGAAGATATATGGTGCATGCTTTAAAGAATGATGTGTCAATAAGTAGCAATTAGTTATAAAAATTCACTCGCCATCTTGACTCGAGCCGGAACATATTCAGGACAGTTTTAAATGGGTATTTGGTTTTCCGTATCAACATGCTGCCTCGGCAACATATTCATTTCCCTCAATTGAAGGACTCCTTCATTTTAAGGGAAATTTCCCATCTTCAAAGTGCAAGTTTCAATTTCCCCCTCTTTACTTTTGTAAGTCCATCACGACATTTGTTGCTATTTGTTGAATAATTTAACACTAGATGCCAGTGATGGTCCTCTGGTTGAAGCCGAAGGTGATGATTGCACCGTTTGTCCTTTTGTCGATGCTGATGGATGAATGGGTGATGACATGATCCTTTTGATCCTGGTTGACATACTCCGTATACGGCGACTGCTTCACTATCTTCTGAGGTGGAGCTCTGTATGTAAAATACAAGTAAACAAAAAAAAGTAATGTTTGTAAAGAGAGGAGGGAAATGTTGAAAATCTCAACCCCCACCACCTACAAGAACAAACAAATGTTTTAATTTGTTAAAGATAGTAAGTGATCTCTATTATATCAATAGCACTCCATTTGATGTGTGTACTTGTTCGAAGCAAACAAAGAAAAGTTTAGAATCCATAAGAAATGTCACCAAAGGAAATTTATTATTTAAACATAACTCTTGAATTCAAAATAATGATTTGTTGTTATTAAAAAAAAATTAAATGTGTCTTTATTGTTCACCTGCCTATAGCAGTCAACCTGTCTGTAGTGACCACAAAGAATGATCCCCTGTAGACAATTTTGTTGTAATAAAACCTCTTTATAGAGGTCACCTGTTTAGTGTCCATTTTCAGTGTGTCAGTTCAGTGGTCTTAATACACAAGTGTGACTGTACCTGTGAATGCTGTCTGCATCTCATCAGAGATAGTGGACCAGCACATCCATGCATGCTTTCTCTGCTTGGCCATGGCATCGAGTACACCCTCATATAGAAGATGGTTCCGAGGCATTGGTCCCCACCTACACAAATAAATGGATAAATAAAAGAACAAAGGAATATGAAATTTGGATTTGTATCATTCATGAAAATTAAAAAGCTCAATGACATTTATACTTCCGCTTTAAATCTTCGATCAAGATGATTTGATCAATAGGATTCATTAATTAGGAAAGCATTAAACACATTTGTTTGTAGAGTCATGTACAGGCAGTCTTTATTTGTAGCGATTTTCTCATTTATCAGACAATGTTCTAAACAGCCCACATGCAGTATCCTCAACAATTTGTAAAAGCGCCTTAATTGGGCCATGTAGACCGTCGTCCCCCTGACCACCTGGCCTACCAAACCCTATTGTGGACTCTCCCAGGAAGAAGATAAAGGGGTTAGCCTAAAATGAACTGGCAACAGAACACTCGACAGACTTGAGAATTGGAACGAGATCAGCACACTAACTGCAGACGGATCCAGTTGGAAAGAAATGACTGCCTTGTGCATCGGACAATGCAGGAACTACAGAGTGGTGGTTGGATATCAAATTTCTATTTTGTACCTGCACTTCCAGAAATATGAATATGGAAAATCTAACAAAATAATGGATGCAGGTACGTCCCAAGTCTTAGTATGGCATCGATAAAGTAACTTGCCACCACAATCTGTATGAAATGCATGAATTTATTTTTAGTAGAAATGTTAATACAGCATATTTAAAGGCTTTAATTTAATGCCTAAAAATCTTGTTACAATTCATCTACATGTACATGAATTGTACAGTGAATGGTTGCATACACTCACTAGTTTCCAATTCAGCTCTTTCATATTTATGGACCCTCAGTTTGGCATCTGCTCACTTCACCCCGGTCTCCTGTACCTCCTCTGTCACTACCATACTCCTGCTTCAACTGTTGGACTGAACATTAAAATCAAACATAAGGAAAGGATTATATTGAGTTTTACAACTTTGAATGACCTTTGTGATCAAATCTTCTACAATCATCATAAATCATGGATACAGTAAAACTGGACCTTTTCTGAATAAATTCTATGTTTTGAACTAGCATATTCAAGCCTCACAAACAAAAAACATAACTTGCTTTTAATGCTGAAAATAACTACAAATTAGCTGTAAATGAGCCTGTTGAATGACCCCATCTTTGGGGGAAACCTCAAATCAAATACCTCCACTGTCCAAACTGAGTTTAAAAAGAACTGACTAAATTTTTAATAAGAAATTTATACAAAAACTGTGGTGGCAAAGTGTAAGTCTGGCATTCCATAAAACAGTGGACGACATAATGATTTAGCCCAAATTTTAGACCGCTAATGCAGGGCTCGACACTGGCACTTTCCCGCTTGCCTGGGGTAAGTAAAAATTTATGTTGGGCAAGTAAAATTTCATAAATGGTCTAGTTTGCTTGCCCGATCGGTAGTGCTGTAACTGACCTTGATGATCGGATCGTTTGATCGGATCGGCAAAATTTTATCGATCTTCGAAATCGGATCGATGATCGGGATCGGATGATCGGCAAAAAAAAAAAAAAAAAAAAAAAAAAAAAAAAAAAAAAAAAAAAAAAAAAAAAAAAAAAAAAAATCGTTTTTTTTTTCTTTGGAAAATGATCCCCAAAAAACACAATTTGGGAATATAAATGAATACCAAAGCAACATATATCCATATCAATAAGCCCAAGGTAATCTTGTGCGGGTATGCTTTCATTTCAAACTGATTACCTCTTCTTTTACAAAATTACTCACGCCGATTTTGAGCTTAGTCCCATGTGATTAATTTGGCGTAACCTTTCAGAAACACATGGGACTAAGCTCAAAATCGGCGCGAATAATTTTGTAAAAGGAGAGGTAATCAGTTTTAAATGAAAGCATACCCATACAAGATTACCTTGGGCTTATTAATATTGATATATGTTGCTTTGGTATTCATTTATATTCCCAAAATATGTTTTTTGGGATCATTTTCCAAAGAAAAACAAACAGATTTTTTTTTTTTTTTTTTGCCAATCCGATCTTCCGATTTTTTCTGCATGATCGGAAATCGGCAAAAACGGTCCGATCATGTATGATCGGATCGTGATCGGCATGCCGATCCGATGATCGGTTACAGCACTACCGATCGGGCAACTTAACTTTCTCTTCAGCTGCGAGAGTAGAATGTTATTCCTTACATGTAGATCTCATATAGAGGTAAAGCAGGCAAGTACATGTTGTGTTTTGGCAAGTAAAATTTGAACATTTATTAGTTTACTTGCCCAAAAGGCCAAATGGGCCAGTAGAGAAAAAAGTTAGTGTGGAGGCTTGGCTAATGAGAATTTGGCCCATACATTGCCTACATGTATGAAAACAATCATTTAGCTGTTATAATTCATTATTACACCCAACATCAAATTATGACCTTAATTTATTTCTTGATACTGACAGTGTTCATCATGCCGGTTATAGTATTCAGATGATTTTTTTAATTGTTTTTTTTGTACGTGTTTGAAATGATTTTGAAACAGCAGACTTTTCACTCAATTTCTTAACATACCTTGGTCCTTGCAGGAGCAGTGTCAAGCTCTCCAAAAAGTTTGGCTCTGTTCTGTGTTATGAAACCGGCTGATCAGTTCCTAGTCAGGACATCAAGCGTTCAGTGGTCTTGTTCTTCCAGACTAAAAAAACCCAACAACAAAGAAATAGATAAGTAGATATCAAATTCATACAGAGCTAAGGAACAGCATATAGTTATAGAGTGCTCAGAAAAAATCAAAATCAAATGATGTTTGTGCATTTGTTATTCATCTTTACATAATTCCACATTTAAAATTACTAGCACCATTGAAACATAACATAGCAATCATCTTATTTCTATTTGTGTCATGTCCACGAAACCATGAAGTAAATTGTCTCACCATCTGCACTTAGTGTAAATAGTAGGATGTCAGATTAGCTAGTGCTGCGTCAACAAATTCACTAAAACATTTTGTCAACCTCAAAAATTGTAAACCTTTAATTTAATAACTGAATTGTATAAACACATTGCAGTCACGCTGAATCAGGGTGTAAATCAGTAAGCAGTAAGCCCATTGACTTGCAGGGGTGGGTGTAAATGACCTGGAATTAGAGCCATTACTCCATCCCAAATGTTGTGTTTGTGACAAACCGGACATGAACATTTGTTGACATTGAGCGTGTGATTTTTCAGCGTAATAAATCCCGCAAACTGGCAAAAGCTGCTTGGGGAATTTACACTTAAGTTACGGTACCAAAGCCGATTTAACATTTAAATTTGGATTATTTGTAAACGTCATTCCGATAATGATGTCAATGTAACAATGTTTGTTTTGTTAACGCTATCACTATCAGAAGATAAATGTTTTGACAAGAATTTTTTTTATTATTGAATAATTGAGGTCGTGCTGGCAACAACTTTGAATGTTGAGACAAAATGGCTGACACTTTGACAAATATGTTACGACAGACCACTATTATCACAAACAAGTTCAGTGAGTAATGCGAAAATCAAAACAATGTTGATCATGAGTTTAAAATGATTTAAGACCCGAGGGCCGATAACAAAACTGCATTAATCAGAGCCGCAACAGGTCGGGACAAAACTGTGCGGCCAGCGGAAAACAATGCAGTCTGCGGCCGGAACTCTGGCGTACCGAGTAAGAGGAAGAGGGTATACTGACGTTTGGATTTGCGTGACTAACATCATCGCAATCAACAACTCAAAAGTGGAATGTAATTTTATGAAATAGATATCCAGTTACTCCTCGTCTTTCTGTATGAGTATATATTGACATTGGTAACCAATAATCCGTGAAAAAAACGGCTCTAAACACACTTTTTTAAATATAATAGGACGGGAAAAATGACTCACCTGAAATCCGGAAAATCGTCACACAACATTTCTGCGCAGGACTCAGCTCAGTATATTAGTATAATGACGTCATTTAGGCTAGTCTACGATCTAGACCCTTGCGATGCTCGATTTCCCGCTCCAATCTTTTGCGATCAATTGCTAAATGCAATTGATCGCAAAGGAGGTTTATGTTACGGTTTTCCCATATGAGATAGCGATCAATTGCAGCTAGCGATTGATCGCTATTAGCAATCAATCGCAAACAAGAGTTTTATGTTACAGGGCCCTGGACTTGCCTAGCCGATAATGATGATTATTACTTAGCAACGGAACAACTAAGAATAGGGTGACATCTCCCAATATATCATTATCATAATTCTTGATCAATTTCTCCAACAAACGATCCATGGTCATGCCCCAATCATTTTATGTGCCGGAAAAAAATATGAATTCTACGCCCCCCCCCCCCCCCCAGGGCCCCTGGCCGCGCCCCTATTTATATTGATCTGATAAAAACCACCGATCTACACCCAAACGGCTTACGAATATAAGTGCAGAGTGGTATCATTTTTCAATGCATGCGCGTGTACCAGTACCCAGCGCTCGATCGTGTATTCCGATTGGCAGAAGGTGTATTACCACTTCGCAACCGCGCGTCATGACAACACAAAGCAAGATGGCTTCCAGCTGAGCTGTTCTGGTGAGTACTGAGTGAGGTTAATTCGATGCTAATTATCTAGTTTTTACGAAAGTGTTTGAACTCCTCTTTGAGAATGTAAATAGCTCAGACCTTAGTCGCATTATATTCGTATGTTTAGGTTTAAATGCCACAGATAACAAGCCGGCAATGAGAGCTTGTTTCTTCGTCGCTTCGGCCGTTGCTGGGGCGGGCTACGACTCTCGAGTGACGGGGGCCTAGCGGCCTGGTGAGGTGCCGCCAGGGGCTAGAACTCTGCGGCGGCGAACGAGTCATGCGATTTCGGGCGATCTTGATTCTTGTCTTGTCTTGTTAATACTGCACAAATCGCCTCCAGATGGTGGCTATAAACGTGCAGGCCTTCATGCAATCAAGGCTATGCACTAGATTTCTGCCTTTTCAAGCAGATCCTTAATTGTTGTCGTTGAAGCAGCCGCCGTTTGATCTTTTGTCTGATACTTTTATTAAATGTTTGAGTTTTGACGGCAGTGAATTCCAGAGTGGAATGGTCCGGGGGTATGATTGAGTGACCCCCGCATCGGCACCCGAAAACATTTCCGACAGTTTACTTTAAGACTTAAAAATCATTCAAATTTCTTGAAATTGTACTCACATATTGAGAAAATAGTGCAGATTCCGATGCGATGATCAGATTTGCGATATATTAATCATATTTTGAGATATCGCCCTCGAACGCGCGCGTTGTTTTTTGGCTTCACGAGTTCGAAGTGTTTTTAATACCGTCACCCCCTCAACCCTCATTGACAATGCACACAACTCAAAATTTCTTGTGCGATGTTGGTATTATTTATCGTATTTACTTGTATTACTCGTAGCGGACGATCTACGCATTATTTCTCCTCAAAATTTCGACCAGTTCAGTTTCTAAGGGTAGCGCGCATCATCTCATGCGCGATGTTTTACAACACGCGCAAAAACAAATATTACGCGGGGTTAGTGCTGTAACCGATCATCGGATCGGCATGCCGATCACGATCCGATCATACATGATCGGACCGTTTTTGCCGATTTCCGATCATGCAGAAAAAATCGGAAGATCGGATCGGCAAAAAAAAAAAAAAAAAAAAAATCTGTTTTTTTTCTTTGGAAAATGATCCCAAAAAACATATTTTGGGAATATAAATGAATACCAAAGCAACATATATCCATATTAATAAGCCCAAGGTAATCTTGTATGGGTATGCTTTCATTTAAAACTGATTACCTCTCCTTTTACAAAATTATTCGCGCCGATTTTGAGCTTAGTCCCATGTGTTTCTGTAGGTGGCCATATGATCATTTTTTTTTGTTTCAGATTCAGAGCCACCATACATCCACTTGAGGTACGGATGTAACCTGTACGGCGCGCACACGCACCGCAGGAGTAAGAGCAACTTACAGAATACCAAAATTTGATCTTAGGATCAACTTCACCTCCTAAGATCCTTACAGAATACCACCCCAGAGTCACCCCTACAAGACAAGGGGTTAACAGCATGCTGCATTAACCCCTTACTCCATTGCCTGGTAAAAAAGCCTGATAGTAGCTGCCCTCATTGTCCCAGTAAACACTGGGGAAATCCCCTGTCTGCCTAGCCTTAAACTAGATGTTTTTCACACTATCAATTTGATGCTGTGTTATGGCTGTAATACTAATAGCATAATATGGCTTTGTTCAACAAACAATTATAGCATGTCTTCACTCTAAAGAATTCTTACAAACTTTTAACTATCTATAAGATTAACATGGTCATGATTGAATGAAGGCTTCATTGAATCATGACCATGTTAATCTTATAAGTAGAATCAAAGCTGGCTGTAAAGATTTAAGAATTCTTTATAGTCACAGATTGACCTACATTCTTTGTTACACACTTACACTTATACAAAAGCTAAACCAGGGCCTATGGCCAGGCAGTCAATTCACACATTCACAGACAATAGACACAGATGTAAGATCCTTTCAGTCACCTTGTCATTGAAGTTTTTTGTACCACTGTTCTGCAGTTTCAGTAGGAATTTAAGAATGTTACTGGGCATAAGCCTAAACATGTAAACAACTGGTCTACTTTTGCATTTAGAGGGCAGTACAGCTCTGGCACAGATAATCAGATTGGATCAGATCCATTGCAGTATTTCTAAAGATCACAATTCTCAAATAGGAATTAAAAGTACTTTTTACATCAAAAGGCTCAATGTAAGTTTCAAATTGTGTTTAATTCTACCCTCCTACTATCCACAGTTGATTAATTTGGTGAGATAATACTTTATTATAGCTAGAGATAGTTTTACATTTTTGGTAAATCTCACAAATTTGTTTACTGTGCTTTCTATATGGCATTGGTCTTAGGGTGCCCCAGAGTATTATATCCAGATCCAGAAGTAGGTGGCCATATGATCGGTTTATTTTGTTTCAGATATAGATTATAGAGACACCATAGTCCATACATCCAATTGAGCAACCGATATAACTCTCTCCACTGAGTCCACTCACAAGTCACTGCTACTTGTTAGTTAAGTGGCATAGCTAGCTGTTCGTCAAATTTCACTAACTTCAATTTTACGGACCGCAAGTGGGAAATTTACGGCGCCGCAGCACATCCAAAACCATCAATTAAAGTCATCAAAATAGCTCAAATTCTGACCAAAAAAAAAACACAATAGACTATTGAGGGATTAGATAATAGCACAGTCAGTGATACAAACCAATTTTGTTGCGATTAAATTTAAAGTGATGCGAATTTGAAAAGAAAGTGGAGTACGAAACTGCAGTAGCACCAATTTGCCTCCCTCAAAAAGTGCCTGAGCAGTCTGGCTGGCTACCTAAAACAGGGTTCAAGGATAAGCCCTCTAAAGAAACATTTGATTCATCACATGAAAGTACAGTCAAACCTGTCTATAGCGGCCACTCAAGGGAAACTTCAAAAGTGGCCGCTATAGACAGGTGGCCACTATAGACAGGTTGGCGGCCATTTTGTTTTTTTAAGCACGTGTGTTTATAATATAAACATCAATACCATTACCACTTGTAGCCCACAAATGAACATAATTATAAACAACATTTACATGCATATGAAATAAAAGAACAGAACCTTGGAAACTTGTCTTATTTTTTAAGTACATTTGTGTGATTAGTGTTGAGAAAATAATGAAAAGTTTCATTATATGTAAACCTTCCGAAATAAATCTACCATCGTCGTCTGTTTGGCCGACTGTCGTTCGTTGTTGTCGAAGAAACAACTCTCGATCTCGAGCTCCCGATATGATGCAGATGCAATGCGCGCGCGATCGTGTGAATATTTTTATTCTTTGCCTGAACAAAATGATGTTACGTAAAAAAAATATTTTTGATTGAAAAAAAAAGTTCTAGAAAATACGACGATGAGAGCAAAAATGTATAAGTGTAGGAAAATATTTCATATCAAACTTCATTGATAAGTTTTTTCATTAAATAAAATGTTTCGCAAAGACAACACAAACATTTAAATGTACGAGGCTATACAAACCGGTTTAGATCCGATCCGGTCCGATCCCCAATGCGGTGAAAGTGTGCATTGAGTGATTTCAAGTTCGGTGTTGGGCTGGTGTTAGAGTGGTGTTACTCCAAGAGCTGCTTAAATCGAGCTTGAAATCACTCATTGTGCATGCATGTGTGTGTTGCATGCATGATCAAAGTCCCTGTCGCCGCAGCTCAGCGCAGCGGTAGCGCGCGGTCAGCGGCCAGAGCCAGCTAGCACTCATCGATCGATAAAAGATCACAACCACGGGGCTTACAATGCCTGCATGAACAATAACACGGATGTTCAGCCAGGGCTATGAGCGCGCGCTAATCCGTCTCAAGTGCATAGCTCAGCTGAAAGCTAGCTAGCGATCGCTTCACGGAAACAATGAGTGAGTAAAAATAGACCAGTCGGCGGACGAGGTAAACAAAACAAACGGCCATTTTAGGCTTTTAAACTTGACATTCATTATTGAGGCGGCACTTTTCAAAAGCTACAGGGACAGGGTAATTCTTCAGCCCTAGAGTAGACTATGGTTATATTGTTCGCTAAGCTTATGCTGCCAGCTCGCTTTCACGGCAAAGTATACCAGCTTCGCATCGGAAAATATCAAACTAGCACGCCCGCAGTTACGGCCAAACCGAACATTGATGGCCGCTACAGACGGTAAAAAATGAGTTTGGGAAGCCAAAACAGTGGCCGCTGGCCGCGTTAGGCAGGTGGCCGCTACAGTGTGTATAACACTGTATTTTCCTCGGGGGGAATTCTATGTGGCCGCTAACGGCAGGTGGCCGCTAGTACAGGTTTGACTGTATGAATGTATATTAACAGAGTAAATAAGATCTTACAGTTAACCCTCTGAAAAACGAAGCCTATTCTCGGAAATTAGATATTTTTATGATATATGAAAGTGCAGCTCGTGTCTAGTCAGCTTTACAATGACAAACTGATACATAATTAATTTCCTTTCTCTTACATTCAGGGAGAAGATGTCGTCTGCTGTATGAAGAAGACGATAACGTTCAACAATTGCTAAACCCAAGAGAAATTCTTGAACTGAAGAGTCGATCATAATCTGAGCTACAATTTTAAGAAAAGAAAAAAACCATTGATAGAAAGGAAAGACATCATGTCAAGCAGCAAACAGTCTGGTACTATGGAGGATGTCAACAGCAACAAGATGGCAGCCATGGCCACAGACTCCAGTGGGAGGTCCAAGATGACAGCCACAGACTCCAGTGGGAAACCCAAAGCCTTCATCACACAGCCCAGGACAGGCTCTGGTTCTAAGTACAGTATGGCATCTGAGATCTACAGTGCAGGCGTGTCAACCTCTGTGGATAACAAGTGTCGCTCCGCTGCAGTCGGGCCAAGTAAGACGGGTGAGTTCAACTTGTGAACAAATCTATTGAACTAGATCTTCTTAGTGGGACAAGACTAGAGACACAACTTGTTATGCTACTATTGTCGTGGAAATATTTGGTACTTATTTTGTACTTTTGTACTTGTGGACAAGCTCTCTGATGCGTGGGACCCCGAGTTTGATCCCTGCCCACTGCATTTGTCCTTCAGCCAGACAATTTATCCACAATCAATTGCTGCTCTCTACCCAGGTGTATAAATGGGAACCCGGTAGGAGTAGAACGTGTATGCAATTGTACCTGTTTACCGTTGAGTGCGCCATATGGCTGCCGGAATGCATTGCTCCCAAGGAAGCAGAAAGTGCATGTTAGGAATACAAGTGTGTGTTCATTGACCGGGGTAATACTGTAAAGCGCTTAGAGATCAATCATATTAGGCACTTTATAAATCGCAAATATTATTATTATAACTTATCCTTTTTAGTTTGTTCTCTATCGTTAATGTCCAATGTTTGTTTTGTAATGTTGACTTCCAGGATCTGTTCCACATAGAGCCGAGAGGGCAGTTTGTTCTCTATCGTTAATGTTAAAATGTTTGTTTTGTAATGTTGACTTGCAGGGTCTGTTCCACATAGAGCCGAGAGTGCAGAGGGGGATCGTTAATGTCCAATGTTTGTTTTCTAATGTTGACTTGCAGGATCTGTTGCACATGTCCAATGTTTTTTTTCTAATGTTGACTTGCAGGGTCTGTTCCACATAGAGCCGAGAGTGCAGAGGGGGATCGTTAATGTCCAATGTTTGTTTTCTAATGTTGACTTGCAGGGTCTGTTGCACATGTCCAATGTTTGTTTTCTAATGTTGACTTGCAGGGTCTGTTCCACATAGAGCCGAGAGTGCAGAGGGTGACTCTGGGATTGATGAAGAGAAAGAGAGTCCAAGGCCAACAGAGAAGGGTGAAGCTTTAGGTAATTGCCAAGCCTCCATTTTAACTTTAAATCATCTACGTTTTCACATTTTACTTACCCAAACAGAAAATGTAATTGCCCCCCCCCCCCAAAAAAAAAAAAGTCATTGTGAATCAAAAGAACAACAAATTGTGCTAGGTAACTGGATCTGCTTTATAGCAAATGTGTTGCTTGTCTCGAGATGAAATTTACATGGAAGAAAAAACATTCCCCCCCCCCCCCCCAATTGAATAGAAATGTTAGTTGACCAATCACGCAATCCATACTAGACAATTTATGAAATTTTATTTGCCCAACATCAATTTTGACTTGCCCCAGGCAAGCGGCAAGTGCAGATGTCAAG
The DNA here is from genome assembly GCA_037951105.1 of Echinarachnius parma. Taxonomy (NCBI): domain Eukaryota; kingdom Metazoa; phylum Echinodermata; class Echinoidea; order Clypeasteroida; family Echinarachniidae; genus Echinarachnius; species Echinarachnius parma. Next base: position 87,152 of record JBAMJV010010234.1, on the reverse strand, counting down.
TCCTGCAAAAGTCCATGGGCCTTTGGATAAATTACAATATTTAGCAAGTAGCCTTTGGGTATATTCCTCACATTAGGTAATTCTATCGCTAGACGAATACCGCTCCTGGAGGGCTGAGGAGCGATAGTGATTTTTGAGCACTCAAGTCTGCCAACTGAGATATGAGCAGAGCAGAGAGGGCAGGAACCAGGGCAGTTAATCTCTCTGGGCCTTGAGGGAAGTAAACACAGCATGGGATTGTTGACAGTAGTAATAAATTGACAAGAATGTGGTGATACGGAAACAAAAATGATAAAATTGATCACCACGATGGTGGAAGACAAGCTAATGGGACAATCACGTCATGAAATGTTCACTAACTATAAGACTTGTGTTATAATTTATTAAATATTCATTGCATACTGCGATACTAACTTATAGTTTCATGATACCATTCATTACATTTAATTAATCCATGAGAGATTATTTGACTTTAGTAAAACACGCAGCTACACAATCACAATGAGTATGACAACTTATCACTCATATTTCAGACTTGGCCCCAAACAGGTGGAATCAACCAAAAAAATACACGGGGGCAAAGGGCGATTCGCCCCCGATACCTTTAAAATCACCCCGTGAGCCACGGCATGGGGGCGGGAAAAAAATAAAAAAAATAATAATAATAATTTTTTTTTTAAAATGTTTTTTTACATCTTTTTGCATGATCGGAAAGCGCCAGAAACGTACCAAACATGGCATAATCAGATAGATCACATCATGATAATCATTTATTAGACCCTTGAGCAGTGAAAACGATGTAAAAAAAAAAGAGCCCCTGTGAGCCCCAAAATAGCCCTCGTGAATAATTTCACGAGGGCGTTTTTTTCCCTCGTGAAAAAAAAAGTATTTTTTTGGTTGGGTGGAATGGTGTATTATTTTGGTGTTTATTTGTTTCCATTTGTTTGGAACTTCCTAAATTTGTTTTAGATCTGAACTAAAGGTATTCGATGCAGCATTTTATAGAGATATGTTCAAAGACTTACTTATTCTGAGAAAATGCAAACTTGAACCCCTTCAGGACTGGTCCCCAAAATAGTCGAGCAGGGGTCTATGGAGAATGCATGTTTAGAGCAAAATCAATCAGTCCTGAACGGGTTAAGGATTAGCTTTAAGGATAAGTGAGATTAGAGTTAGGGTTAGGGCTGATAATACACCTAAGCAGGGGTGAAAATACATCCATGGGGGTTTGGGGCGAATTCGCCCCTGAAATGCCAAAAAAAAGAGTCCGCGAAAATCATAAAAAGAGCCCCTATATGAGTCTAATGCAAAACAAATTTCAGAGTGTTATTTTCATGAAAGAAAGCTTGAAAAGTAGCCCCCCAAAAATAAATATTAATTTTTTCCCTGGACCTACTTAGGTCAACAGAGGAGAATTGTTTTCCTTTGTATGCAATAAAATATGCTTCTATAGCTGGAGTCCTAGTTTATCACAATGAGAGCTTGAATTGTGTACTTAAATTGTATATTACTCATTTGACATAAAGTTTTCTTGATTAAATCTCATCCATTTTCTCAAAGACAAAGCTTATCCTCTGCCAACTGGGTGGCCAAGCCTTCAGGACAAGTTGTTTCGTAGACGAAACCTGTTTTTCCGCAAGCCCATGTCTCCCAGCATTGCGATGGCAGTGGAGCAGCTAGGAATGCTACAGGACAGGATCGAGGCCTGGAGCAGGGAGGTGGAGCTAGAGATCATGAGTAGGAGGTCCTCTCTGACGTCAGCAGCAAGCTTGCATCAACACACTGCTACAGCCATCCCTCCTTCCAGGGAGGCTGGTACTGGGGCCAGGACTACTACAAGAGAGGCTGTTACTGGGGCCAGGAGCACTCGTATCACACAGGCAGATGGAAAGGGTGAGTACTTTACACTGTTCTCTCTGACTTCAGCAGCAAGCTCCCAGCAACACGCTGCTACAGCCATCCCTACAAGCTGGTAATAATTAGTGCTGAGTTACGTTGTTTATTTCACTAAACTGTTAAATGCAGTCTTTAATTGTTTGTTACTATAGCCAAGGGTAGGGAAACAAAAAAGTGTCTTTTAAAAACTGACTACAAAACATAAATTCTTAATCAACTATATTCTTTTATGAACCCTGGTGTAATTGTTTTTGGTCTGTTGGGACTCCATGTTTTGAAGCACTAGTTCCAGTGAGAAGAAGTCTCATTATGCAACAACATCGATAGAATGGTTTCTGTAGATTATTTCCCTAATCATACTTTCTACTTGTCATGTTATCTTTCAGTTCGCAAGCATCTGCGTTTTGCAGGAGACTCTGAGCGTTCAGGCAGCGAACTGTCTAGTGAGAGTGAGAGCCATCAACCCAGCCCAGCCCCACCCTCAGGCACACCAGGGGGCAAGACATCAGCTGCATCATCATTCGACCTCATGGTGCAGGGCATCGGGGCAGACATGTCTGAAAGTAAGTTACTATGACTTCATGGTGCAGGGCATCGGGGCAGACATGTCTGAAAGTAAGTTACTATGACTTCATGGTGCAGGGCATCGGGGCAGACATGTCTGAAAGTAAGTTACTATGACTTCATGGTGCAAGGCATAAGGGCAGACCAGTCTGAAAGTAAGTTACTATGACCTCATGGTGCAAGGCATCAGGGCAGACATGTCTGAAAGTAAGTTACTATGACTTCATGGTGCAGGGCATCGGGGCAGACATGTCCGAAAGTAAGTTACTATGACTTCATGGTGCAGGGCATCGGGGCAGACATGTCCGAAAGTAAGTTACTATGACTTCATGGTGCAGGGCATCGGGGCAGACTCATGATTGTTAAAGAAAATAGCAGGAAGGATTTTTCTTCTTCTTTTTTGTAGTTGCGGTAAGACCTGTTTTTTTTTATGCCTCCGTAACGTAGTTGCCGGAGGCATTATGTTTTCGGGTTGTCCGTCCGTCCGTACGTACGTCCCGTTCTCGTGATCGCGTTATCTCAATAACCGATTGACGGATTTTCACCAAACTTGGGTCATGTATGTATCTTGGGAGGCCGATGATCTGATTAGATTTTGGGGTCATGAGGTCAAAGGTCAAAGGTCACAGAGCTCATTATATATGCAAAAATAGCTCGTGATCGCGTTATCTCAAGAACGGATTGACGGATTCTGACCAAACTTGGTACATGTATGTATCTTGAGGGGCCAATGATCTGATTCGATTTTGGGGTCATGAGGTCAAAGTTCAAAGGTCACAGAGCCCATTATATATACAAAAATAGCTCGTGATCGCGTTATCTCAAGAAGGGATTGACAAATTCTGACCAAACTTGCTACATGTATGTTCCTTGGAGAGCCAATGAACTGATTAGATTTTGGGGGTCATAGGTCAAAGGTGGGCTCATTATATGTAAAAGAAGCTTGAGATTGGAAATCTCAAGAACTGAATATCAGATTTCAATCCAACTTGATACCTGAATGTATCTTAGGGAACAATTGTAGTCATTAGATTTTGGGGTCATGAGGGCAAAGGTCAAGGTCACTTATAGCTCATAATTGTGATACGTCAAGATCTAAAAGACAGAGTACCCTCAACATTGAGTTGACAGAATTAATTCTGTGTACATGCTGATTTGGGCTTGATATAAATAAATTGCGTAATGGCGGAGGCATCATTTTCGACTGCGCGCAGTCGAAGATCCATCTAGTTTTAAGTTATTATATTTCAAGAAACTTCAGAGGGATGAAAATGAAACTTGTGCTCTTCTTGTATGTTGTGAAGATTGTAAACTCATTACATTTTGGGGTCATAAGATAAAAGGTCACTAAGCACAGGGCTAAATGCAATATTTAATGGCTTGTTATCTTGATATATGAAGAACAATTTGAATCCCTCTATTGTGTACAAAATCAATAGGGATTACTGCACACAAACGTTAGGGGGGTTAGTTTATTTTGACCAATACTGTACATGTATGAGACCCGCTATAGCAAAACCGGGCACTTGTCGATAATTCATGTTTTGAAGAAATGGGCATTTTAAGTTCACACAATGTGTGTATAAAACCTATGATTGTAAAATTGAAACAATTATATCTTCTCCAATTATTGACCAATTAGTTAGAATTAGAACAAAGCATCAAATGAAAACTTGTGATGAGGCCTTTCTAATGGTGTGAAAATCTGCATTTTGATTTTTACCGACAAGTGCCAGGTTTTGCTATAGCCGGTCACATATATTCAAAGCACACTTACAGTGGCAATGACATTCAATTTGACTCTACAAATGAACACATAGATGCATTAAATTCTAATATCAAACACAGATACATGCAGATGGTGCACAGAATATGTGGGCTTGGCTGATGGCATTGTATCCTGAACTGCGTGATATTTATCCATCTATCCATCCGTCTGTATGTCCATCAATTCATCCATCCATCCTTCCATCAATCAATCAATCAATCAATCAATCAATCAATCAATCAATCAATCAATCAATCAATCAATCAATCAATCACTTGTTTGCCCTTACAGTAGGCAGCCTGCCAGACATGGAGGATGAGCCTGTGCCTCACCTTGGGGCAGAGGATGTGATAGATGAGGTGGATCAATCAATCAATCAATCAATCAATCAATCTCTTGTTTGCCCTTACAGTAGGCAGCCTGCCAGACCTGGAGGATGAGCCTGTGCCTCACCTTGGGGCAGAGGATGTGATAGATGAGGTGGTGACCCTGCTGGGCAGACTGGAGGCAGACCGGCTGGACACTGAGCAGCTGTTTCAGAAGGAGATGGTTCGGGTGGGATGGCTTCAGGGCAAGATTGACCGCATGTCACAGAAACGAGCCTATGAACTACCAAGGGTCGTGCAGCAAGGTATGTTTCCTCGTCCAGTGTCCCTACATTTTTGGAGACTTGTATTGATTTTGTAAATATATATATACACTAATTTTACATTGTATGTCTGAAAAAACATCAATCGAGTAAAGATTACCACGATGTGAGTACACGGTGTGCTGCATTCATCCTCGTGCACTTAAACCTTTGACATAATTGATGCACTTTTAAATGTGTTGGGATCCAAGTAACAAGAGGTTTAACAGATGTTTATGTGTATCCATTAAAGGGCAATGAAACTATGGCTTTCGGCTATTATTATCGTTTAGAGGGTGAACAGACATTTTATTTGATACACAACTTGGCAATTTTGGCCTCCTGGATCCCATGAAATCCTTACGTGAACATACCCACATTTTACTAATTCTTACGGCGGCAAAAGGTGATGGGAGCGGCCATTTTCTTGTAATTGCCCGACATGCTTTGCAAACTATGACGAGTGCGCTACGGGCCGAACAAAAAGCTTTTCACTGATTTACAGACTCGTCAAAGCATCTACAAGTATTCAGACAATGGGTTCTATAGGTGCTATAGAAATGCATTAGTGCATATCACTGACCATAAGTCCGCACACACCTAATAATGGCGGCCTCCAGTGTTCGCATGATTAGTGGTAAACCCGATAGAGTTTTCACATATTTTTCCCAAAGCAGAAATCTGAGTCGGAGTTATGTTATATATAATAAAAAGGCATATTACGATATATCAAGTAGGATAAACTCTATTCTTGAGTTGCATTGCCCTTTAATATATTGCAAACTTGATTATATGTAAATCAATTTATTTAGTTATGGGCAATTCCACCATAACGGAATTACATTCAGAGACGTTTTTTGCTCATTATTTCATTCCCTGCGCAATATTCTCATGACTTGAGTAAATTTTGATACTTATATAAGTTGCACGGGTAACCAGGCTACAACATGATAGGGAAATGGTTTTATATCTTCCATGTGTTGTTGCACACTAGACCAATATGTGTGACCGTAACGGAATTACCGGAGAATGGAGTTTTTTTTTTGCTACAAGTTTGCGTTGAGTTTCTCTGAAATATAAGACACTTTGAAACTGATTTTATGTATTTTTTCTATCTTGATAATGTCAACTTCATTTTAGAACAAGTACGTGCATAAACAACACAATGATAAGTTCACAAATTCACTTTTTTGAAAAAAGACCACTGTAACGGAATTACACAAATTTGTAACGGAATTACATCTCTGAAAGTTACAAGGAAAACTCAATTATTTTGCACTCAACTTTTCTTACATGCTAATGCAAACATCAAGGCTATCTAGCACTTGAATATAAACCATAATTTGACATATCTGTAAAGCAAATTTTGAACTTGTTATGTGTAAAACAAATGAAAATATGGCCAAAATACAAATAAGAGTGAAATTTGAAAAAAATATTGCTAAACTCCAGCTTTATTTCGGTTTATTTTCAGCTTCATATTAGTAGGCAAGAAATTAAAAAGGATTGCATCAATTAAATGAAAGAAAAATCCTAGAAACTATGTCCACTAAAGTGTGTAACGGAATTACACAACTTGAGCAGTGGGATCAACTTTTCCACAAATCGGTACATGAACAACAACAAATTCACATTTTAGCTTCAATACTTTTCAAAAATCAATAATTTGACAATAATAACCATATTTGAAGTAAAAAATAGCAACATTTTAAAATTTTTCCTTTACTTCAAGAAAAATGGTTAAATTGTGAAAAAACCCAAAGTAAAAAAAAAAAAAAAGTACCTACATTATGTGACATGCTAAAGAACTGCACATCATCAATATCAAGAAACATTTAAACAATTTAAAATCACAAACAGGTCAAATAATTCAACTTTCAATGCTATAAAGCCTCGTAAACTTCCTGAATATTGGAAATCTGTGTGAATGGAAATGCATTGTGAATGGGCAATTCCACTGTTACAGAATGACATATAAGTGATTTTTAGCTCTGTTTTCTTAATCATATTTAAAATTCCTTTCACTTCCACAGTTTTTACAACTTTAATAACTGGCAGGGGTACTAGAGGTACAAATCTATAACACTGTAGCGTCAGGAGACCAAAATACAATCATAACGGAAAGGGGTCTTTTATTCAACACTAACTTTGTAATGATTTTCTGCAAAAGCTACCACAAAAAATTCTTCATTGGTAATAAAAAACTTATCATTTAAGTTACAAACTTGAATTTGGTACATCTTTTTTCCAGAAATTATCTATTTTAACCTCTGAAATTACCTTAAGACAAACGAATGTCACTGTAACGGAATTACGCCTGTGAAATCCACCCATGAATCCACCCATGAAAATGCAATTTCTTGGTTACATTTTTCTGCGTACAGTCTATAGTAAAGAATTTGTATGCATTGTTAATTTGTATGCATTGTTAAACAATGTATGCATTGTTAAACTCTTACATAAGGACCAGAACAAGTCCTGAATTTATGTGTGTGCGTAACAGAATTACAAACAAATCGAGATTTGTTACATAAACTCTTGTTATATTCTAAAATTATTCTTTTAAAAATTCATCCTAAAGTGATCTTAATTTACTCTCAAATCAATTTAGAATGTGTTTTCATTCATTTCATGAAATACATGTACGGATATAAACATGTATGATCCAAATACAAAAAGTTGGCATATAAAATATAAAAATCGAATTGCAAAAAATGAAAGACACCTTTAGGAATTCCCATTTGAAAATGCAAATACTTTGTACATCTTCTTTGATCTGCATACAGAAGCACACTGAACACTCAATGAATTCTGACTTTATGATAATGAATAAAACATATCTTAGCCTGTATTATGTATAGTTTTGAATATCTTGAAGCCTATTCTGTATTTATGTTTGATTTTATATGCTTCAGTTTAATACAAATTTACATAATTAATGGTGAGTTATGAGCCCTTAACTGATCAATGATATTCAAATCTACATACAAAATTATTAATATTAAATCTCCTTGAAAGTTGAAGGAATGATTTATATCTTAAAATACATCAATGTAAATTAATTTGAAAAAATAAATGTAGAACCAGTGTCATACTAATTACTGGATATTTTTAAATTTTTGTTATTGTTTTTGTTTTTCCCTTTCTAAAGTACAAACATGAATCTGCTGCATCTTCATAATTTCAGTCAAGTGGTTCTTGCTGGAAACTAATTTAATGATAGAACATTATCATCTCTATTATGTTCGTGGAGAAATTAGAGAAATTATCTATCGTGTATCAATTTAGTTAAATCACCATTGATGCAATATGAAGCATGTGAGGTAATGAGTCAGATAAAGTAACATTCTACAGTACATGTACTGTATGTATAATGACTTATTGTCTACATGGCTACAGTTCATGCTATTTAAAGGGTATTTCTACATTCAGAACAAGAAAAAATGTTATTTTCAGCAATATCATTCAATACCTTACAAACCATGTGCATGTAATTCCGTTACGTAACGGAATTACTAATACTGTTACGCCATTTTGGGAAAAAGTAGTGACATTATTTCAGAAAATTATGTTGGAAGTTCTTAGGACTATGGTGAAGGAAGAGAATTCACAATGACATGACTAAAGAACAAGTAATAAGATATTGAGAAAAACTTAAATCGTTTTATCGTAACGGAATTACGATCAAATGTGCATAGATTAAAAAAAATTCTCAAAAAAATATGCAATGAAGTTACTGCCCATGCTTTACAATTTGTGTTTGTTACAACATCGTATGGAAAATATGAGAAAATGAGCAGAAACAGTCATTGAATTAAAAGATTCACTTTATTTTCACAAAATGAAGCTGATTTATGAATAAAAGGTCATAAATTTCTGTTCAATTCAAGCAGAAATATTTGAAAAACCAATCGAGCTATATACAAACGGTTTTCAGTTTCCTAAAATTCAAGTTTTCCTCTATTGATAACAGTTTGATTTAGGGAAGATTGCTCAACTTTGAGATGTGGTGTTTTTGCCTTCTCTCATACGGAATTGCCCTTATACATGTTTATGTTTAGTATTCAATCAATGTGTTTTTTTCGTGAAGTATTTGTATAATTTGTATTATTAATAAAATGATACAGAATCAAAAAGGAGTAGTCATTGAGTAGTTACATTACACAGCTAAACAAATGCACATGTACTTGTATTTAGATATTGATTCTTTGCTGATAATCAGTATGAACATTTCTATTTGATTTTGATGAGCAGAGCATGAGGCCTGTGCCACAGACATAGCTGAACTGAAGTGGCACAACTCTTACCGAGGGAGGCAGAAGGACCGCATCAAGACACAGGTGGAGAATGCTGACATGCTCAATGGAAGACTCAATGAGGACATTGCCTTTGTACAGAAACACTGGTAAGCTTGATGTTCTTATCTGTTAAGGACTGCATGGTCCCGAAAATACTCAATACTTTGATTGCATCTTTGATTGTATGTTGTCAGCCCCTGATAACATGTGTGCATACATGTAATTTACTTTGATTGCATCTGTTGTCAGCCCCTGATAGCATGTGTGCATACATGTCATTCACTGTGATTGCATCTTTGATTGTATGTTGTCAGCCCCTGATAACATGCGTGCATACATGTCTTTCCCTTTGATTGCATCTTTGATTGTATGTTGTCAGCCCCTGACAGCATGTGTACATACATGTCATTCACTTTGATTGCATCTTTGATTGTATGTTGACAGCCCCCTGGTGGAAGAGAAGTTGGAGTTGGAGAGAGCTGCTATGAAGAGGATTGATGAAGCACAGGAACAGGTATGTGTATAGCTCTCTAATTGTGCTACCATTATTGTTTGTTTCTACAAGGCCTAAATACTTTCACTTGTATTGTCTCCTTTTACACAGCAATATTAAATGATTCCTCACATAGACCATCTCCTTTCACACAGCAATGTTGTTTGATTCACCTACATAGACTGTATTCACTTTAACTATCTCCTTTCATACAGCAATGTTGTTTGATTCACCTACATAGACTGTATTCACTTTAACTATCTCCTTTCACACAGCAATGTTGTTTGATTCACCTACATAGACTGTATTCACTTTAACTATCTCCTTTCATACAGCAATGTTGTTTGATTCACCTACATAGTCTGTATTCACTTTAACTATCTCCTTTCACACAGCAATGTTGTTTGATTCACCTACATAGTCTGTATTCACTTTAACTATCTCCTTTCATTCAGCAATGTTGTTTGTTTTCCTTACATAGACTGAAGAGGAGGTGAAGAGGACGGAAGAGAAACTGCAACGGACGGAGAACAAGTCTGCTGAGGCTTATGGGAAGGCAGAGAAGGAGAGGGAGCACATTAAGAAAGAACTGGAGTCTGTCAGGGAGACACTGGAGGAGATCAAGTAATAAACCCAGTCACTATCGTGTAGATCAGTGTTACACTGTACACTAAACCTCACTATCAGTACATGTAGATCGGTGTTACACTGGAAGGAAGAAAGTGGCTATGAAATTAATTCCCCACTTACAGTTGATCAAGGCACTCAAGAGGGTTATTATGGGTATCATTTGAAAGTTATGTTTTAAATTGTGATCAGTTTCAATGCTGGATTGTACTGAATTATGATCTTTGTAATTCATTCAAGTTCAAATTATTCGGCATAAAGTAAAATACAATGTACAGTCAAACCTGTCTTAGTGGCCACCTGTCTATAGCAGCCAACCTGCCTATAGTGGTCACTAAACATGATCCCCTGCAGAGAAAACAATGGAATGAACCTGTCTCTTATAGGTCACCTGTCTACAGTGGCCATTTTTCTTACTTCCCTTCAGTGGTCACTATACACAGGTTTGACTGTATTACAAAATCAGTGTTCATAAACAAATTGTAGCCGGGGCCATCTGAGAACCAGCAGCTTTTATTTTAGGCCCTAATGATTAATCATTTACGATAAAATGACAATCAACATAATTAAAATACTGATGTGTTTACTCTCTCTTGAATGCAGTCATGAGCTGGAAGCAGCCAAGGTACTACACAATACATACACCAGTCAGTGCTCGGACCTCAGAGGCAAGATCAAACATTCTGAGGAGGAGAAGATAGTCCTTGGTGAGTATTAGACTTCCGCACATGAACAAAGTATGTAATTCCTGGGGCCGTTGCACAAAGAGAAACATTCAATTTAAGTACCAATTGATAATAAGTCAGGTCACCACGTACTCCCGGTTGCGTACATCGCCTATCCAGATTGAGCGCGCTGCCATTTTGACAGAGCGCGCTACATTTTGACAAATCTGCACGCGCGGATGACGTCATCCGCACACTTAGAAGCCCTTCGATCTTTTTTGATCAATCGTCCAGTGAGGGTCGATGAAAATCACTAAAAACACCAGACTTACTTAATTAATGTCCATAATTAATGGTGGACATCATAATTCCAATGCATATTTATCACTTTTTGTTCAAAGATTGTGTTTTTTCGTTACTTGGGGGGTAATAAAAATGTTTTGAAATGTGTGTAAAAATCATGTGAAATGACACACTATTTTTTGCCTTAATTTGTTTTCTTTTTAATTTTTTCAAATCAGTTTTTTTGATGTATTGTCTATTATATTCTGATCAAAGAAGGTATGAACTACCTATATTTTGATTTTTATAAAGTCTCATAGGCTAGATTTTTTACAATAGTCATTTAAAAATGATATCTAAAACCGATTTTATGACAGAATCTGTCCTTCATTTCGCCGGAACATGTTTCATGTCCGTAATTCTAGCATTAATTTCCGTAAATCTGTATTTGTCTAATATTGGAAGTGATTTTAGGGACATGTAAAATCCATAAAAGTTCATGAGACCAGTCATTTACTTCATTAAATCTGTTATATACATGTAACTCTTTAAAAAGTGTCTAAAAGCAGCAGACTGGATCGTCGTACGGACGCTGTACAGACATTGGGCCGCCTGCGTGGGCGGTAAATCCCAAGCGCTGTCCGATGCCTGGCCTAAAAAGGCCTAGTCGAATACGCGCATTTCGTGACACTGGCTTGCAGTCATTCATGGTTTGTAATACCGAATAACAAGTTCAAATCAGTTATCTGGATGTATTGGCTATTTTATTCTGTTAAAAGAAGGTATGAACTACCTAAATATCAATTTTTTATACAATCTCATAGGCTATATTTTATACAATAGTCTTTGAAAAATGATATCTAACTCGAGTTTTGTGACAGGATCTGTAATTCATTTCGCCGGAACATGTAATTCTAGCATTCATTTCCGTAAATCTGTATTTGTATACTATTGGAAGTGATTTTAGTGACTTGTACATTCCACAAAAGTTCATGAGACCAGTCATTTACTTTAAATATGTTTTATAACTCTTTAAAAAGTCACGGAAAGCAGCAGGCTGAATCGTCGTACGGACGCTGTGAGGACATTGGGCCGCCTCCGTCGGTGGTGAAATCCAAGCGCTGACGGTGCTTTGCCTAGAAGGCCTAGTTTAATGTACGCGCATTCTGTGACACTGGCTTGTAGCTTTATGGCATATAAAACCAATTTAAAAGTTGTTTGGAATAATTTTAAAACATAGTTTATACAAAGAAAACAATATTTCTCGACATCTGATACGCATGAAATCTAACAAATATAAGCAAGTATTTTAAATAAATGTATTAAACATCACGTCGAATACAATCTAGAGTTCATACACGAAATATAGCAAACGGGACCGAAAGGCGCTTGGAATTCTTCCACGACGGAGCCGGTCTAATAACAGCTCCACTTCCGTACGGAATTTAAGTATGCTGCTTCTTGTGAACTTTCCAAGAGTTATAAATCTTTTTTGATGAAACAAATAATTGTTTTTAAGAGCTTTTATAAGTTCATTGAGTGTCTAAAATCACTTACCTGATTGAAAATCTAAAGATTTACGGAAATAAATGCATAAATTCGCCTACGAAAAAGGCTCCGGCGAAAATTTTGACAAATTCGACCGGAGATCGATTTCAGAACACCAACTTTCGCGAGATTTATTTTGAAACTAGCCCAATGAGACTTTTTCAAACAGTTATGAAAGTGTTGCCAATTGCTTGATCTACCAGAATATACCTAACAACAATTTCAAAAAACTGATTTGACAAAGTTAAAAGAAAACAAAATATAGTGTAAAATTAAGCGTATTTTTCAATGCATTTTATCATGAATTTTAGCAATTTTTAAACCTTTTTATTTTCCAAAATATTGCAAAATGAAGAAAAAAATTAAATCGGCAATGACATGTGGGTAATACATTTATGATATCTACATTCATTTGGGGTATGGCTGAATTAACCGACTCAATAACTGAACTTTGCTTGAACCTATGATCTCGAATGTGCAAAGAAGAAATTACGAGACATTTCGCACCGAGCGCCATTTGAAAACAACGAACATGGCTGCGCCCTCAGTCTGTCCCGTACAGGCGTACGTGTCACGTGACTAAATGCAAAAATCCGGTTTGTAGATCTTGCGCACATTTTCTGACTTACATTTAATTGTAACTTACAATTGATTGTATCACTTTCTGCAACAGGGCCCTGGTCAGTGAAACAATGTCATACATCAGTTGATCACATGTCAAGAATTAGGAATGCCGTATCGTTTGCTATACATGAAGAAAGCAGGCCCCATATTCAGAAAACCTGGCTAGCTTAGTTCATTGCTAAGTGTATTTCAAATGAACAGTTAAGTCCTAGTCCCCAACTAGAGTTAGCTGGGTAAGTCTTAAGTACCCACTAAGTTAACCCTAGCTTGCAACTAAAATATCCTGTGTTTAATTGTTATCCACGTCAACTAAAATAGACTTAGCAAGGAACTATTAGCTGACAGCCTGTTATGAATATGAGCCCAGGGGGGTGTTGCATTAAGAGTTGCAATTAATCGCAAGACGGAAAATGCGCCGTAATGCACAAATCTGATTGGCTTAAATGCGCATATTTTCTGACTTGCGATCAATCTCAACTCTTTATGCAACACCCCCCCCCCCCCCCCCCCTGGTCCTTCTGTGTAGTTACTGAAGCATTCGTAAGCTGATCACATGTCAGAAATTATGAATGCTGTATCTTACCTCGCTACAGTCAAACTTGTGTATACTGGCCACCTCAGCAAACCCAAAAATGGCCACTGTAGAAAGGTTACCTCTGTAGACAGGTTTTCTCTGCGGAGGATCAGTGTTGATGGCCATTATAAACAGGTTGGCTGTTTCAGACTGGTTGATGTCAAAGACAGATAATAATAATAATAATAATAATAGACATTCGTAGAGCGCATATTGCAAAAAAGCCTCTCGGCACTTGTTAAGATTAACATAGAATTAACAAAAACTAAGTTACACGGTAGACAAACCCTGTATGTATATAAACAGATAATTAACAATCACGAAAAAGCTAACTTAAACAAATGAGTTTTCAACTTAGACTTAAGGTATTAACATTGTGAGAAGTATGTATATTAAGGCGAAGCTTGTTCCATAGGAAAGTAGCAGCATAAGAAAAGGATCTTTCACCATAGTATTTTGAGATGATTCGTTGTGTAACTTCCGGGAGAGACTGAGTGGGTGATCGCAGTGTTCAGGTAGCCAGGAGTGTAGTGGTGGATTAGATCAGTTAAGTAGGTAGGAGCGAGACCATGATAGGCTTTGAAAATAATGAGAAGGATTTTTGTAGATGATACGAAAGTTGATAGGGAGCCAGTGTAGATTTTGTAAGATTGGCACGATGTGATGAGAGGGGGAAACACAAGAAGCAAGGCAAGCAGCAGTATTTTGTACCCGTTGCAATTTTGTGAGGTCTTTATCGGGGAGTCCATAAAGCAGGGAATTACAGGAGTCAAGTCGTGATGTAATTAGTGCATGAACATCAAGTGTTCAATCTCTGCAGTGTAAAACACATTGGGTGCAACTTTTCAAGCTATCCTACATTTAAACAAAGTATTTTGAATATTGTTTAAAAAGAGATCTCTTAGATACATTACAGCTAGGTGAAGGCTTTTTTGTTTGCATTCTGGAACTAAATTGACATTAGCCCCCTTGCAATTTTAATTTTTTTGTTTAATACTGAATCTGTTGTTTTCCTTTAGAAACTCGGGAAGAGAACTCACGGAAAGCAGAGAAGCTGCAGAGTGTGAAGATCAAACAGGTCCAGGACCAGATTGTAGAGGCCGAGTTTGAGCACCGCAAGCTGGCAGACAATAGCTACACACTCAACAACAAGATAGACACACTGGTGAGATAGCAACTGGATCTGGGACTTTTTTCATTAAAATGTTCCAAATATATGAAATATCCAGTTATTGTAAGTTCTCTGTCAACAGCCAATAAACACAGCATCATAGCTGTTGCCATAGTATTTACAATATAACTGGACACTTACAAGAATGGGAACAGTTTTGATAAAACAGGGTTCTGAACTGATTGCAGCTGGTAACTTGCTGCTTAGTTATATCCATTAGGTCTAGGGTTAGGGGATGGGCTACACATGTTGCAGAAAAGAGTTTTTTTGAGCCATAATTTAAATTGAAAAGGAATCTTAGTGAATACCGTGATACAGACAAATTCAATTTCCAAACAAGTCTACAGCCAAGGTGCATCTAGCTGAGCTGAGGTCTTTTTATCATGAATTAATCAAATATAACCATTGTGTTTGTCAAAGGAAGGACCGCCGTGAGTTGGTCGCCAACCTGGAGTCTACAGCCAAGGTGCATCTAGCTGAGCTGAGGTCTTTTATCATGAATTAATGAGATATGACCATTGTGTTTACCAGATTCAATACAATATAACCATTGTGATTGTCAGATGAATGAATGATATAACCATTGTTTTTGACAAAGGAAAGATCACCTTGAGCTGGATGCCTACCTGGAGTCAAGGTGTGTCTAGCTAGGCTGAGTTCTTTTGTTATGAATTAATGAGATATGACCATTGTGTTTGTCCACCGCGTTTGTCCTTCAGCAAGACAATTTATCCACTATTGCTGCTCTCTACCCAGGTGTATAAATGGGGACCGGTAGGAGGTGAAAGCCTTCATGTGAACGATCTTCTTGAGCCCACTGAGCGCTTGTAAGGAATGCTCCCCAGGGAGTGGAGATGGTGCACACAATTTGTGCTGGTTTGCATTGTATCCTATGACCGGGGTAATAATATAATTGTAAAGCGCTTAGAGATGATTATCAATTGTGATAGGCGCTATATAAATAGAGTATATTATTATTATTATTGTGTATTTCAGAGGAAAGACCACCGTGAGCTAGTCACCCACCTGGAGTCCACAGCCAAGGTGCGTCTAGCAGACCTGAGGTCCCAGGAGCAGGGTTGTAGGGAGATGATCATGACCATTGAAGACATGGAGACCAAGATCAAGCAGTGGTGAGTCAAGTCAACATGCTAGTCCAGGGGGTGTTTCACAAACATCCTAAGTTAAACATAACTCTAAGTTGGACTTAAAACTATGGAAAACTGTTAGTTTGTTTTGATTTTTTTTTGGTAAAAGTTCTTTTAAACGGCATAAAATATTGCTTCAAATCATGAATTTTGTTTCAGGAGATTTTATGTTCTTGATGTAAAAATTATGAAAAGTTTAAAATACTTGCATTTTCGCTTTTGATTATATTCTATTCCAAGGCTACAAATGGCTTATCATAGTGTTTAAGTTCAAGTTAGGATCTTTGTGAAACACCCCCCAGGGGGGTGTTGCATAAAGAGTTGTGAGTAATCGCAAGTCAGAAAATGCGCCTAGATGCACGAATCTGACTGGCTCAAATGCGCATAATTTCTGACAATTGCGATTGATCGCAACTCTTGATGCAACAACCCCCAATGCATCATTTTATTAAAGTATCCAATAGTTAACTACTCTTTCAGCAAATCAACATGGAGCATTATAGCTGTTGCCATAGTAATTAAATAATTGGACACTAACGACAATTGTCGATAATCTCTTCTGTGATTTGGTTAGGGTTAGGAATAGTGTTAGGAACATGCATAGCTACGTTGGTTCATGAACTATAAACTCACATTGGTCCCACGCATGCCAATCTGTGTTATCTCTTGTGAATGCAGCAAGAAGCTGAAAGTGTCTGATGCTAAGAACATGGAGCGCATCAAGCGTGAGATGGGCAAGGTGGAGACGCAGCTGGCTGTGGTGGATGATGAGTACCAGAAGATCAAAGTCATCAATGTAGCCGTCAGGAACAAGCTTACAGGAGAGGAGGACAAAGTTAGAGCTATGGAGGACTCACTACAGGTAACTAGGCAGACACACTGTAACATTAATCATAACACTAACCATAATACTTAACCTAGCCATCAGGAACAAGCTTACAGGAGAGGAGGACAAAGTTAGAGCTATGGAGGACTCACTACAGGTAACTAGGCCGATACACTGTAACACTAATCATAACACTTAACCTAGCCATCAGGAACAAACCGTAATACTAACCATAAAACTAACGCTAACATCAGGAACAAGTCATGGGAGGAGGACAAAGCTAGAGCTATGGAAGACTCACTACAGGTAACTAGGCAGACACACTGTAACACTAATCATAACACTAACCCTAACACTTAACCTAGCCATCAGGAACAAACCGTAACACTAACCCTAACCATCAGGAACAAGCTTACAGGGGAGGAAGACAAGGCTAGAGCTATGGAGGACAAGTATCAGATCATTGATACATATTAGACTCTTGGGAATATAATTTTGGCACAAAGTGGGATAGGACACATTCAAACAGCAGCAAAGCTTTAGATATAAGATAAATCACATACAGAGATGTAAAGACTAAAGAGTACAGCTGACAGCCTGAATAAATATTTCTATGAGGAACCTACAGCTGCAATGTGTTACAGGTAGTATCACTGCAGACACCACAGACCTGTAATACTATCCTGTCTTTGTTTGTTTGTTTGTGTATAGAGTACAGTAGACAGTCTGAAGAAGCAGTTGAAGGAAGAGACCCACACCAGGACGGTCCTCCAGGCCCGTATCACTGCAGACACCACAGACCTGTAATACTATCCTGTCTTTGTTTGTTTGTTTGTGTATAGAGTACAGTAGACAGTCTGAAGAAGCAGTTGAAGGAAGAGACTCACACCAGGATGGTCCTCCAGGCCCGTATCACTGCAGACACCACAGACCTGTAATACTATCCTGTCTTTGTTTGTTTGTGTATAGAGTACAGTAGACAGTCTGAAGAAGCAGTTGAAGGAAGAGACCCACACCAGGATGGTCCTCCAGGCCCGTATCACTGCAGACACCACAGACCTGTAATACTATCCTGTCTTTGTTTGTTTGTTTGTGTATAGAGTACAGTAGACAGTCTGAAGAAGCAGTTGAAGGAAGAGACCCACACCAGGACGGTCCTCCAGGCCCGTATCACTGCAGACACCACAGACCTGTAATACTATCCTGTCTTTGTTTGTTTGTGTATAGAGTACAGTAGACAGTCTGAAGAAGCAGTTGAAGGAAGAGACCCACACCAGGACGGTCCTCCAGGCCCGTATCACTGCAGACACCACAGACCTGTAATAATATCCTGTCTTTGTTTGTTTGTTTGTGTATAGAGTACAGTAGACAGTCTGAAGAAGTAGTTGAAGGAAGAGACCCACACCAGGACGGTCCTCCAGGCCCGTATCACTGCAGACACCACAGACCTGTAATAATATCCTGTCTTTGTTTGTTTGTTTGTGTATAGAGTACAGTAGACAGTCTGAAGAAGCAGTTGAAGGAAGAGACCCACACCAGGACGGTCCTCCAGGCCTGTATCACTGCAGACACCACAGACCTGTAATACTATCCTGTCTTTGTTTGTTTGTGTATAGAGTACAGTAGACAGTCTGAAGAAGCAGTTGAAGGAAGAGACCCACACCAGGACGGTCCTCCAGGCCTGTATCACTGCAGACACCACAGACCTGTAATACTATCCTGTCTTTGTTTGTTTGTGTATAGAGTACAGTAGACAGCCTGAATAAGCAGTTGAAGGAAGAGACCCACACCAGGACGGTCCTCCAGGCCCGTATCACTGCAGACACCACAGACCTGTAATACTATCCTGTCTTTGTTTGTTTGTGTATAGAGTACAGTAGACAGTCTGAAGAAGTAGTTGAAGGAAGAGACCCACACCAGGACGGTCCTCCAGGCCCGTATCACTGCAGACACCACAGACCTGTAATAATATCCTGTCTTTGTTTGTTTGTGTATAGAGTACAGTAGACAGTCTGAAGAAGCAGTTGAAGGAAGAGACCCACACCAGGACGGTCCTCCAGGCCTGTATCACTGCAGACACCACAGACCTGTAATACTATCCTGTCTTTGTTTGTTTGTGTATAGAGTACAGTAGACAGTCTGAAGAAGCAGTTGAAGGAAGAGACCCACACCAGGACGGTCCTCCAGGCCTGTATCACTGCTGACACCACAGACCTGTAATACTATCCTGTCTTTGTTTGTTTGTGTATAGAGTACAGTAGACAGTCTGAAGAAGCAGTTGAAGGAAGAGACCAACACCAGGACGGTCCTCCAGGCCCGTATCACTGCAGACACCACAGACCTGTAATAATATCCTGTCTTTGTTTGTTTGCGTATAGAGTACAGTAGACAGTCTGAAGAAGCAGTTGAAGGAAGAGACCCACACCAGGACGGTTCTCCAGGCCCGTATCACTGCTGACACCACAGACCTGGCCAAGAGGCAGGTGGAGGGGAAGAAGAAGAAGGCTAAGGTCAGCCTGAAGGCTCAGGAGATGGATGACATCGTGGCTGGCGTCCTGGCAGAGACTAAGAAACTCAGGGAACAAAGGGCCAAACGACAACAGGTACGTTCTTAGCATGCCCAAATGAATTCATTTTAAACGATTTCAGTGCAAAACTTTCTGCAATATTTATGCCATGTGTTGGTAGATAGTCTTGGAAAGCTAAAGGATTCTTAAACAACATTAAATTGTTCTCTTATAATATGATTTTCAATAGTGTCCGTCTTTCAAAGTTTACATGTACATACAACTTTAATAAGCGTACATGTACTTTTCAATTGTCAAATTGATACGGTGCAAAAGTATCTATCCTTTTCCTAAAAATAACAAGAGGATGTATGAGTGCTCTTAAGTTGTCAATGATAGAATCATAGTATATCTATGGAAATCAGTGCTATTTTTGTAATGTAATAGTTGATGTTTCCTTGTTATTCCTGATAATGTACCCAGACAACTCAGAAGATTCAGCAAACAATGGACGACTTGAAGACAGAGGAGAAGGATCTCAGGATACAGACGATGAAGACAAAGGAAGAGATGGAACCTAAGATCAAGAACTTGATGGTGGGTGAATGAAATGGGAGGGACTCCGCAAAGATCAAGGGACAAATACTGTAAATGTGGTTATATTCTCGCGATTAATATTTTGCGCTGGCCAGCAAAAAAAAAACATCGCAGGTTCTTAAATTTGCGCTATGAAAGTGTTTATTCATTTTTTCTTTCCTAGAGGAACATTAACATAATTCACAAACACATTTTACATGGGAGGAATTGGAACTTTTCTAACATATCTTGTGCGCTCTGATAGTAAACCATGCATGCTAGATGTAGATACGTAGAATTAGTGCTCGCCAAATCTAGTGCGAAATGCGCGAAAATTAATGCACCACAAATATTACCACTTTTACAGTTCTACTGTAATAAATTTGCACTTTGGAAAGCTATTTACATGAGAATTGTAAGAAAATGACCTCTGTAAGTTTATCCTCATTCAATGGAAGAAAACAAAAATCCTATTAATAACGAAGGACAATTTTTGTAAATTAAAGACTGAACCCCAACTTAAGTTGCAAACTTAACAATTGCAGACAACAATGTGACAATGGAAGACAGTGAAATGATTTATCATACGACTACTGCACTTATTGCTAGCAAGTTAAGTTATTACAATGGAACCTCTTTATAACAAGCTCTGTTAGAATGAGTTGCCTGATATAGCGAGGTAATTTCACAAGTCCAGGTTTTATGTATTTTATGTTTTTTAAGCCCTATAACAAGAAGTCTAATATAACGAGGTAAATTCAATGGGCCCAAGGTGTTCATTAGAATGAGGTTGCACTGTGCCTGTAGCTATTGAATTAAATACCATTATTATACACTGTGCCTGTAGCTATTGAATTAAATACCATTATTATACACTGTGCCTGTAGCTATTGAATTAAATACCATTATTATACACTGTGCCTGCAGCTATTGAATTAAATACCATTATTATACACTGTGCCTGTAGCTATTGAATTAAATACCATTATTATACACTGTGCCTGTAGCTATTGAATTCAATACCAGTATTAGACAAAGTTGTTTATCCATTTAATTTGATAATTGACTGGAAATGGTGTGTATGTTGATGATTGCAAACAGAGATCCTAAACAAGCAGCGTTGTCTGGACCACATGGCACTTTATTGCTAGCAATTATGTTTAGTTACTACCTGTAGCTATGGAATTGAATACCATTATTAGATGAAGTGGTTTATCAATTGAAAGTGAAATGAATTAAAATAATAACTTCATTTATATAGAGCTTTTTTAAAACTGTAAATGGTGTGTTTGTTGATGATTGCAGACAGAGACCCTGAACAAGCAGCGTCGCCTGGACCACATGGCCCACCGCACAGACCTGATCAACAAGAAGCTGGGGGAGATGGCTCAGTCAGAGGGCTTCATGAACAGAGTCATCAAGAACACTTCAGAGGAGATCACTGAGATGAGGTGAGCAAAGCATGCATATATAGCAAGCGTATGAAATGCACCCTATCCCCCTATAATAATAATGATTATTATTGTATTTATAGAGCGCCCTGTATTGAGGTGCCCAATTCAGAGGTGCATTGTTACCCTTGGTCATCAGGTCCAGTTCAAACCGGCATAATTATCTTGCACACCATCTCAACTCCCGGGGGTGCATACGAGCCAAAGCTGCCAGATTATATAGGCAGGGCTAGACACTAGCACTTGCCCTATTGCCCGGGGCAAGTAAAAATGTATGTCAGGCATGTAAAATTTCATAAATGGCCTAGTTTGGTTGCCCGATCAGCAACCAAGTTATTGGTCAACCACCAGAGAATGATGTAATTCCTCATGTGGGAATCTCATCTAGAAGTAAGCGGGCAAGTACATTTTCTGTTCGGGCAAGTAAACTGTGAACATTCATGATTTTACTTCCCCGAACGGGCCAGTAGATAAAAAAGTTAGTGTGGAGGCTTGATATAGGGCACTATAGGCGGATATAACACTCGACCAAGTTCCCATTTATACTCCTGGGTATAGTGGATTAAATGACTTGCTGAAGGTCAAGCGCTTATCTGATAGCATTACAACACTTCCTATGCCCCCTTATCTAGGGTGAGAAGCTTTTGAGCAAGCAGTGTGTCCCTTTATGAAATTATGTTTTTTTATTAAAATCAGAATCTTTTCCAGAGGTGCATGCAGAGATGCAATTAATTATGAAGCACATTTCAGGCAAAAAATACTCATTACATAAACACAGCTTTCACTGTTTACATCAGTATGAACAGCATCTAAAGGAAGTGGATTAGGGTTCATGTAGGATGCATATTTTATGCTTAAGAGGCTTCTGTGCAAGGCCTAACCAGAGATGAGGTGCGGATAAAGAACTTCCAAGAAGTGAAAGTGAAGTGATAGAATTACCTAATGTCACTGGCATCTGTGGAGTGGTATCAGTGGGATGTCAGAGTGCTATAATATGTTTGATGTGTTTATATTGTTGTTTGTTATGTCCAGTGCTGATGTAGAAGAGATGACCATTCAACTGGAGACCGGTCAGCGACAGCAGAAGGAGCATATGTTTGATGTGTTTATATTGTTGTTTGTTATCTCCAGTGTGATGTCAGAGTGCTATGATTGATATGTTTATATTGTTCTTTGTTATGTCCAGTGCTGATGTGGAAGAGATGACCATTCAACTGGAGACCGGTCAGCGACAGCAGAAGGAGCTGCAGGAGTCTTTGGATGACGTGACCGGGAGGATCGGCAAGAGAGACACAGGACATCTAGAGCATATGGCTGCCAGGAGAGAAGTTCTACAGGGATTGGTGGTGAGTTTGAGACAGGTCTTACAGACTGCTAGCTGTGACAAGCAGGACAATATATACTGTAATATGTATATCTTAGAGGCAAGATACTGTACATCTGGGCCCTGTTTCATGAAACTGTTCCAATTGTTGTAAATGTCTAATTATTGTATTCACTGTATCAATAGCCTCTTATTGTGGATTATGATAACTGTACTATAGTAATTACACTGATTGAATATTGGCAACAATTAGAAAAGGTTTATGAAACAGGTCCCTGGAGCATATCAGTGCAGTGGTCTTATAGGGTATATAGGCATCAGTATCACATCAGTATTGTTTGGAATGTGTGGATGGAATTTTGACAAACTTTGTTCCTACACCTGTTTAGAAAATGGAACTTGATAATTTGTACGACACAACAAAATAAGTTTTGGACAATGATCTACATGGATTTGCCCCACCGTACCCAATGCTAAAAATCAACCCTTTTCATTGTGGCCCAGTCAGGCAAGTCAAAACAAGTTTGTTCAAATTCTAGTGGGCCAAAACCTGAACCTTGTGGCCCTAAACAACAGAAAACATAACAAATCTTGTTGTTTTATGTCGCCCATTCGGGCCAGTGGAATTAAGCATCCATGACATTTAGTGGTTGAAAGCTAATTTCTAGTGGCTGTGGGCCTTCGGGCCTGTGCAAATATTGAGCATTGCCATACCACTGGGTAACTAATTGTTCCCTTTTGTCCATGTGTTGTCCAGGGTGAGTTGAAGGAAGCACTGAACCACAACAAGGAGATGGCTCATGACTACAGGGTGGAGCAGCAGCATTACTTCCAGGTCAAAGAGGAGAGTGTCAACCTCCTGGAGAGGAGGACCGGCCTGGAGATGAGTCTCAAGGATCACAGACAGGTCAGTTTGTTTAATTGCGTCTCAGATCAAGATTAAAGTTTCTAAATTAAATCCTTCCATCAAGCGATTGCTTTAATTGATGACTGTCTCATTCACAAGGGCCAGGGCCGGTATTCTATTCCATATTTGAGTCAGAATTTAGCTTAAAGGGGACCACCAGGCAAAGAACAACCCCGGGGGGGGGTCTGTCCTCATTGAAAGGGGGGTATCATGCGTGACCAAGAAAACGAGTAATTAGGGTGGTTTTTCACGATCAGGCGAGATACTCGAGTATCTCGTTTAGGGTCTCAAAATCACCCAAAATCAGGAAATAGGGTATCTATTTTAGGCTGATGAATTACTTGTTTAGGGTATCAAAAAGATGAATTACTCGTTTAGGGTCTCAAAAACTCAGCTTACTTGCTTAGGGTATCAACAATAGTTATAACTTGCTTAGGGGTTTACAAAAAATTGATTACTTGCTTAGGGTATCAAAAATACTTGCTTAGGGGTTTACACAAAATTGATTACTTGCTTAGGGTATCAAATTACCCATAATCATACTTGCTTAGGGTGTATTTTTTGCACCACGCAAATACTCGTTTAGGGTGCTTTTGGCAAGTCCTTGGTCACGCATGATACCCCCCTTTCTATGAGGACAGACCCCCCCGGGAGAACAACACATAATTATATGTTTTGGTACCGTTTTGTGATATCAAATAGATACCCAACATTTCGCAAAGGGTTGTGTAATTCATAAACAAAGCAATTAATTACCACCACTTACGGAACCACTATTATTTCCTGGTTCCATACGGGCCAAACATTTGCGAGTGCGCCAATGCTATTCACGCGTACGTTTGGAGACAATAGAATCCCGGACTATTCATTCGCTCTGGACAAAGTAGTCTTGTATATGCAGACCCGTGAACGCGTGCTTTAGAATGATGCGTTTTCCAATTATATTTTGTTTCTTCCTGGAAACATATTTTTGTGAACTTGTTGATGGAATGGACTACTAAAGATGCTACCTTTCATTTATAAGAATATTATTTTTTAAGTAAGTTACTTAGCCAAAATTGAGATTTGTTTGATTCATCAAATGACAATCTTACAAAAATGTTGATGTCATAATGGCTTCAAATATAACATTTACATTTTGTTTTTACTGAAATTAAAGTCTAAATGATGATTTTAATATGAGTTAGTAGCCTAAAAAATGCTAGGTAAATTTCTTACTTTATCTAAGTATTGAATTGAATACCAGCCCAGGTCTTCAGGGAAGACAGGTCAGTGTCCCCAGTACATCAGATACTGTGTTTTGTTTTGTTTCGTATGACATATATGCACATTTATAAATTCAAGTCTAGGTTTCTCAGCCAGGTCAGAGCAGCATCTGTTGTCTGATGAATCCCCTCAAAACTATCAGGGAAACATCGGAGAGGGCAGTCGATTACCACATGCTTCACTGTCTGGTCTGGGTTCCCGCAGCCACATGCAGGGCTGTCTTTCATTTTCCATCGATGGAGATGATGGGCTGACCTTGCATAGAGTGTTCTTATCCTGTTCAGAGTCACCCATTGCTTTCTGGGGAGGTTGAACCCTGCTGGCTCTAATGTAGGGTCCTGTACAAGGTCATGGTTAGGGAAGTCGGACTCTGCCCAGGTTTTGCGCCATTCTCCTTTCAGGTCAAACTCTTCTAGAGACTTTGCAGAAGTCCAAAAGGGTGTCCGTGATTTGAGGCGCATTTTGGGTAGGTTTCCTAGGTCTTCGTGGATAGGTAGGTCTGGGTTGGTGGAGTTGCGGTGTAGTTCCTTGCGCATTATCTCCTGTCTGCGTACACCAGGGGGAGCGATGTGGGAGAGAGCAGGTAGCCATTGAAGAGGTGTTGACTTAAGGGTGCCAGTAATTATTCTCATAGCCGAGTTCAAGATTACATCTACCTTCTTGGTATGGCAGCTCTCTGTCCACACTGGTGAGCAGTACTCTGCAACAGAGTAGACTAGAGCTATGCAGGCTGTTCGGAGGGTTTGTGTGCCTGAAGCCCAGCTATTTCTTGCAAGCTTCCGGATAATGTTGACTCTGGTCTTCAGTTTTCCAGAAACCCTCTTGAGATAGGTGAGGCTGCGGTCCAGGGTAACTCCAAGGTATTTGGGGAACTCTTCATGCTTGACTGTTTTGCCACAGAAGGTGACATTCAGTTCTGTTTTCGCTTGTCAGATACTGTACATGTAATATTGCAAGGACAGACACATTTCGTTAGCACCACAGCATCAGTGGCTTGTTTTATATGTTTTTACCCCCTTATTGCATTTCCATACAGAGAAGTGGGGCAGTGGAGAACATTATTTCTAAAGTGCATTGGTCCCTGTATTGGGTATGTCATTGGTAACCAGGTGGGTGAAAACACCCATTAGGTGTGGGGTATAATGTGAAGCTGACCCTGGTAAGAAAAACTTGCAGAAGAATTATATACATTCCTCCATTTTACTTATATCAGTTGATATGAGAAGATTTGTAATTAATTCCTAAAGTAATGTTGATCCTAGTTTGTTTATCATGTATTTTCCAACAGTTGAACAGCTTGCAGATTCGCCTGCACCATGCTCTAGCCCACTACTTCTCCATCCGGGGCTTGTACAACCAGAACGAACTGGCTCGCTTTGAGGAGATGTCTGCAGAGAATGAGAACAAGATTGGAGAGCTGCAGGGTGACATGGATGTAGCCATAGGAACCATCAGTCAGTTCCTCAATGAACAGGTGAGTGATCATGTCTCTCAGTCATAGGTACCATCAGTTAGTTGTAGGAACCATCAGTTAGTTGTAGGAACCATCAGTCAGTTCCTCAATGAACAGGTGAGTGATCATGTCTCTCAGTCATAGGTACCATCAGTTAGTTGTAGGAACCATCTGTTAGTTATAGGAACCATCAGTCAGTTCCTCAATGAACAGGTGAGTGATCATGTCTCTCAGTCATTGGTACCATCAGTTAGTTGTAGGAACCATCTGTTAATTATAGGAACCATCAGTCAGTTCCTCAATGAACAGGTGAGTGATCATGTCTCTCAGTCATACATGTAGGTACCATCTGTTAATTGTAGGAACCATCTGTTAGTTATAGGAACCATCAGTCAGTTCCTCAATGAACAGGTGAGTGATCATGTCTCTCAGTCATAGGTACCATCAGTTAGTTGTAGGAACCATCTGTTAGTTATAGGAACCATCAGTCAGTTCCTCAATGAACAGGTGAGTGATCATGTCTCTCAGTCATAGGTACCATCTGTTAGTTGTAGGAACCATCTGTTAGTTATAGGAACCATCAGTCAGTTCCTCAATGAACAGGTGAGTGATCATGTCTCTCAGTCATTGGTACCATCAGTTAGTTGTAGGAACCATCAGTCAGTTCCTCAATGAACAGTTGAGTGGTCAATAGTACCATGGGTTAATAGTAACCATCCGTTACTTACTAGGAAACATCCGTCAGCTATAGGGACCATCAGATATATGAACCATCAGTTAGTTCCTCAATGAACAAGTGAGTGGTGATATATAAAGTGTATAAAGACTATCAGTCAATGGTATGATCAGTTAATAGTAACCATCGGTCACTTATTAGGAACCATCAGTCACTTATTAGGAACCATTGGTCACTTATTAGGAACCATCGGTCACTTATTAGGAACCTTCGGTCACTTATTAGGAACCATCGGTCACTTATTTTATTAGGAACCATCGGTCACTTATTAGGAACCATTGGTCACTTATTAGGAACCATCGGTCACTTATTAGGAACCACATGTCACTTATTAGGAACCATCGGTCACTTATTAGGAACCATCGGTCACTTATTAGGAACCATCGGTCACTTAATAGGAACCATCGGTCAGTTATATGAACCATCAG
The DNA here is from genome assembly GCA_037951105.1 of Echinarachnius parma. Lineage (NCBI taxonomy): Eukaryota > Metazoa > Echinodermata > Echinoidea > Clypeasteroida > Echinarachniidae > Echinarachnius > Echinarachnius parma. Next base: position 59,392 of record JBAMJV010010234.1, on the reverse strand, counting down.
TTATAGGGCTTGCCAGTCAGTTAAATGTACCATCAGTCAGTTATAGGGACCATAAGTCAATTATGTACCATCAATCAATTACAGGTATCCTTGATCAGCATTTAGGAACTATGTGTCAGTTATAGGAACCGTTTGTCAGTTATAGGAACTGTTTGTCAGTTATACCAAACATCAGTCAATTACAGGTCCATTAGTCAGTTATAAGAACCATCAGTTAGTTATAGGGATCATAATACAGTTATAGGGGCCATCAGTTAGTTATAGGAACCATCAGTTAGTTATAGGGCTTGCCAGTCAGTTAAAGGGACCATAAGTCAATTATATGTACCATCAATCAATTACAGGTACCCTTGATCAGCATTTAGGAACTATGTGTCAGTTATAGGGATCATAGGACAGTTATAGGGGCCATCAGTTAGTTATAGGTACCATCAAATACAGGAACCATCCATCAGTTATAGGAACAATCAGTCAGTTACAGGAACCATTATTTAGTTGTACTTTTTGAGTCAGTTATAGGAACCATCGGTCAATATCTAAGTTTGAGGAACCAACAAATATATTCATAAAAAGTTCTTTTCTTAATTTACAAAAAACAAACTTTCACATCAACATGGTATCTTTAGTAATGGATCTTGAAGAATTCAACATAATCCATCTCATTTCAGGGAGATGGTTAGTTGATGTTTTTATTGAGATTTAAATGGAGCTTGTTTTGTCTGTCTCTGCTATTAGATTGATGGGACAGCAGCCCGGCTGGTGACAGCAGCAGCTAGCTCAGCTCTCCTGGAGGATCCAGCAGGGAATGGTACTACAGACCACGCACTGCTCACAGCAGGGAGCATGGGAGACCACCTACGTACACCAAGTATTGTACCTCATATCAGCACACCAGAGGCTATCAAAACACACTAGACCAAGCACTGCAGGGAGCATGGGGACCAGCTTCGGATGGAATCGGTGCCGGTGCCTATGGTGCCTATTGGCATCTCATTACCCAGATATTATCTGTCATGTTTTTGAAGTTCCGTAAATGAGTGTTGAATTTGTGACAATAGAATATGGCTTGAACTAACACATACATGTAGTACTGTATGTGAACATTCTCAATGCAGCGGCGAGTCATAATATCAATGTTGTAAATGCCTTGATAATAGGGTTAAAGAAGGCAAAGACAAAGTGTTGGCCTGAAGTTGTCTGAATATATATTAAGTGATGTGTAGAATATTGCTTATTTGGGACTTTGAATTAAATTACATTGTGTTCTATGAAAATCAATTTAGATATCATATATTTTTCTTGCCAGGATTTTCCATACTGTAAATAGCTTTATGTGGCGATACATTCATGTAACAGTGTGGTCTACATTCATGTAACAGTGTGGTCATGCGTCGTGAGGTTGCAAGTTGAGAGCAAATATTTTCTGAGGAACTAAACTCCCCCTTTTCTATCACCCTCACGTCATGGTCAGATAATTTATAGCATTTGTCAAAAGATCTGAAAATGTGAATCAATGTGAAGTAATAAACATTCCTATTCTCATACAACTGCCGAGTCCATCCGTTATTTAACGCCAAATAACAGTATCAGGAAATGCCCCACACACAAAATAAAAAATATGCTTCTATCAACAACCATGTGAAAGAACATATAAATTATCTGCTAATGAAAAGACCAAAACTTTGTTGAAATTGATTATTTGAGCAATGAAATGAACATATATATACTGCCGGCTTAGTCAGGCAGAACTACTGCCGGCTTAAGTCAGGCAGAATTGGCGGTGAATGTTGGCCCAATGGAAGCGGCATGCTTAAATGTTTCTACTGATATTTCCGCATTTAACGGTACTAAGGTTAAGATTTTTCCACACAAGCCCCTTTTTATACTATGTCAATATCAATGAGTTTGGCTAATATACATACTTTTGGTAACTTTCCCAATACTGTTATTTGGCTTTCATGTTTGTATATATTGCACACTTGTGTAGCAGTCACACATTCACTGAAACTGGGTTCTTCCATGGCACTTACAGTACCTACATGAACAAGAACTTTGACATGTATTCAAAAGTCAAGGCTTATGTGTGACTGGAACACTAGAATTAAATTACAAAATCCCTTCTCAAAGTTCTAAAGATATAATAACAAGGTTTTTATTTACATTTTAATTCAACAAAGGGTCATTTATCATTCATTAGAATATTTCATATAGTGAAACCTCAGTATAATAAGCATGTTGAGTCCATTGAATTTACCTTGTTATATCAGTTATCTTTTTGTATCAAGGCTTAAAAACAACAAAATGCAGAGAACTTGGACCCATGAAATTACCTCGCTTTATCAGGTACCTGGTTATAACAGAGCTCGTTATAAAGAGGCTCCACTGTATTCATGTACAAACTTCAAGTTGCCACCTAGCACCTCAATAAACATACATTCCCATCAGAGGCACAGCCTTAGACTAACATATACAAATTGGATTACAGCTCACTGGGGAAGCTAAACTGGGATGAATGGTGATGTGACGTCATATAGCCGACAGTGAAAAGTGAAGTTATTTACAGTGAAAGTTGGTGTTACCAGTTCATTAAAATATATACAATAAAAATGGAGTGCTTTAATTAGTGCTTTAGGGAGGGGAACAAATGTTTTTTTTTACTAAATTCAAATCTTCCACCAGATTCTATGTATAGAATAATGAGAATACTGTTTGAAGTAATAATCCCAACACAGTTCAGTGGGTTCAGAGTCTGCCTAACATGTACAGGTCCCTGGTTCAAATCCTGGCTGAAGAATGAATTACTATTTTTTTCTTAATTTTACATTGGATCCTACGTATATAATAACAAAAATACCAACTAAATTAAGAATCCAAGACAGTTCAGTGGATTCAGAGTCTGCCTAGTATGTACAGGGTCTCTGGGTTCAAATTCTGGCAGAAGAATTAATTACTTTTTTTCCCTCTTTATTTTTACATTGGATCCTAGGTATATAATAACGAAAATACCAACTAAATTAAGAATCCAAGACGGTTCAGTGGATACAGAGTCTGCCTAGCACCTACAGGGTCTCTGGTTCAAATCCTGGTAGAAGAATGAATCACTTTTTGTTTCTTCTTATTTTTACATTGGATCCAAGGTATATAATAACGAAAATACCAACTAAATTAAGAATCCAAGATGGTTCAGTGGATACAGAGTCTGCCTAGCATCTACAGGTCCCTGGTTCAAATCCCGCTGTCAAAGCTACATACAGTAGCTGGCAAAAACAATCATTTTAATCTATTTTTATCTTACAGCGAATTCTAGGTATAAAATAACGAGAATACCACTTCCATCATGTGGAGGTGTCGTGGTATATCGGATAGAGCTCTCGACTGTCAGTGGCGAGGTCTTTAGTTCAAACCCTGTGCCTGGCATCTGAAATGAGGCTGAATTAGCAGCCAGCACTGTCTGCCGGCACAGTGCTGGCTGGAGATCTGTTTAGATTTCCAGTGCTAATATTAATCCCTTTCTTCATGCAATCCAGTGCCTACCAGTGCTGGATTGCTGCACTGAAAAGTGACATCCATACTAGTCTTGTTTTAAAATACCATACCATAGTAACCATACCATGCCAGTGGGCTAAAAAGAAATCCATACAACTTTGTAAAAGATTAAACCAAAATTACTTGGTGCTACACTTGTTATTCAGCAACGAAATGGGTTTTATACCATAACTCAACAAAAAGCAAAGTCGAATTTTAATCTAAATTGAGCATTAATGTCACATTCAAACAAGCCTTTTGATACAAAAATCAGCATATGTGGTACAAAGAAACACTGAAGCATTCAGTAGCATTCAGTTGTCAATATATTTGAATTTCACATTTATTGGTAAATCTGGCATTAAAAACATTACAGAGGAATATACAAAATATAAAACAAAGTGTATAGGGGTCACATCTATGTAAGCCAAAGGCTTGAGGAGGCAGAGTGACCCCTGGTAAAAAACAGAAAATATACAAATATAATAATACATCTGATTACAAAATATAATATATAAGTTTAAAACTCACACAATACAATTAATTGATTAATTAAGCAATGACTTAAAATTATTTAATAAATAAAGCTTAAAAACAACACACATCCTTTAATTTAATTTAATTTAATTGCAATAATAAAAGTGCAAACGAATTTGCATTGATGATAACTTATAAATAAATTCTGACCGTTCATCAATCCCATTCACAGAAAATACATGTCGATCATGTAATAATTTACGGGTTATTGGTATTAATTGGTAGGGTGCGTAGTTTGGAACACACCTCCACGTCGATAGTGAAACGGTGCGTCGTTTGAAGCACACCTCCAGGTCGATAGTGAAACTCTGCATGATACATTTACTAAATGAACTGCTACTCACCATTTATGGCAAAAGAAAAGAAGAGTCATAAGAGAGGATTCAAATCCATATAAGAAGTGTTGAAGTCCACAGCCTGACCAGTAGTAGGCCACGTACACCGCTGATGGTCAGTATGGTCTCATTGTAATTATAACCCTCAAACTCGCCCAAACCCTAATCCTAGTGACGTTACGTGATGTCAAGATATAAATATTTATTATCGACCTGGAGCTGAGGTAGACGTCGATGTGGAGGTGTGCTCCAAACGACATATCCTAATTGGTAGCTGTGTTGCCATGTGAAAAAACATTTGTGTGATGAGCAAATTATATTATCAGTTCATTTGAAAATATAAGCAAAAATCAAAAAGAATACACAAGGAAATAAATGTACAAAAATAAACAGTTTTGCCATTTGCCCTGCAATAATCATAATGTTACCAAGTACCTTAGATTTTGAAAATGTAATACACATCAATGGCTATTATCTTACAATGTAATACACATCAATGGCTATTATCTTACAATGTAATACACATCAATGGCTATTATCTTACAATGTAATACACATCAATGGCTATTATCTTACAATGTAATACACATCAATGGCTATTATCTTACAATTGTTAAGTGTATCAGATGTCTAGTTTGCTTTCCTGAGAACTGCAAGTTCAGTGTTCTCATCATTAATTAATCAAGGTTTTATTAATAACACACTCAGAATGAAATACAAGGCTCCAAAACTAAATGTTTTCTCAGCAACTTACCGTAGTTGTCCATTTCAAAAAAAAATCTGGGTTCAATCTAAATTAATATAAAATAAGCAGAAAGAAAGACTAGAAAGGCCAATGCATATTAAGCAAATACATGACGTATCTTATTGCTATTCCCATTCAGGCATCTCGCAATGTAAGAAATGGGACTGGACCGATATCGTTTTGTCCTACACCCAATGGGATATAAGTGTGTTGGATTGCGTAACTACATTCCACTGTCTGGTCTCTGTTCTGGGAGCCCGTTCCGAAAATCCAAACTTCAAGCATCTTTTCTCTAGCAGTATCTTTCTATCTTTCATGTTTTCGACTATCGTGACATTCAAAGTATTATCATACGATTCATAAGGGGACCCGGATCAGCCTTATAGTGCTCTTTTCTGGACTCTTTCGATGCAGGCTGTCTGTTAGACCAGAGTGCCAAGCATGCACACCTTACTCTACCAAGGGACGAATGTACCCCTTATAAATCAAAGTAAGATATCTACTGTAATTGGTAATCTAAATGGGATCAAATTAAGCCTACAGAATGAGCCTTACTAATCAAAGCATTCACCTGTCCCTTCCACTTAGCATATTATATAATAATCAGAGTTGTACGAAAATTGTCCATGTCCATGCAATTATAATGCAATATGTCCATGCAACACAGTATTGTAGACATTGTGGGCTTGTGGGCAAGTTGTGTAGAACTTGTGGGCATACATCGTTTAATCACGAAACGTAAACATATGAGTGAAATCTTATTTATTAATCATATAAAGTATCATGTAAAGTATACCGCTCGTTGTATATTAATTTTCTATTTCGCATGCGATTGTTTCGAACAAGAACACTTGTTGTTCATAGTTTGACGTTCAAACATCTAATCTCATATCATATCAATTTGATCTATACAAGCAAGTTAATTGTAAAAGAATACCCAATGATTATGTCACATTATGCTGCATCTATTACGTCCGATGGATCGTGATTCCACATGCGCAAGCGAAGTATGAATAAGAGAAGTTTGCATGAAAATTGAATACACTGTCAATGTTTTATCTCAAAATTATGGAATAGACGTGGAAGGCACGAATGTTTAGGTATTCACCTAAAAATTATTCCGTTGATAAAAGCTCTAACAGAAAACAGTAGTTAGATGATATTAAATGAGGGCGGCGTGCTATTACTCAATATTTTCATGAAACATTTGAATTTATATAACACCTTAGAATGTTCTCGCAGTGTGATTTGTTGAATCCATGTCACATGACATTCGTGGAAATGCTCTATTGCATGATTTTGACGTCATAAACGTGCAATGGAACTTTGATTAATTTAGTTGTTTTGTGCAAGCCCCAGCGCGCGTTATTTTAAAAATAACTGCGTGCATTGCGCAGATTTTCCGTTCAAGAACAAGCGCAAGAAACTAGCGCGCAGAGCTTGCCAGAGCTGGGCCAGGGGCGGTGAAGTGTAAATTCCCGAACATATCAAATGAAAAGGATCTATTAAGAATCTTTTTAGTTTGTTCACATACATGTAGGTGTCATATAAAACAAATAATGAATGTATTTTTTTCATTTGTGCAATGGTCCGCCTCGTTGAATGGAACAACATTCCATCTTTCACCAAATGCAAATATTCGTTCCATTGCACTTATAAACATTCATTATTTTTATAATATAATTGTGTAACTATTATAAACAACACATTTGTACGTCATGTACCCCACATGCACAAGACAAGCAACAATAATACTGACAAATTATATTATATGTATTTTTTACAGAACATATATATAGACGGAAAGATGATCATATAATATCACACATTCAAGTTTCACACATGTGATTGCTCTTTTTCTCCATTTTGTTGCATATAGAAATTATTAAATTCATTTCTTTTGGCAAGATTTAATGTCTCTTGAGATTACAAGCCATTTTTGCATATATATAGAGTCATGTGACCTTGACCTTTGACCCCCCAAATCTAATCCAATCATTGCCACCCCGATGTGCATGTAACTCATTCCAAGTTTGAAATTGATCCGTCAAACGGTTCTTGAGATATCGCTAGAAGGATGCTTTTTTGGCACATATATTGAGTCCTGCGACCTTGACCTTTCACCTCATGAACCCCAAAATCTAATCAGATCATTGTCACCCCAATATGTACACTCATACCAAGTTTGAAATTGATCCATCAACCGGTTCTAGAGATATCGCGAGAACAAGGCATTTTAAAAAATATATTGAGTCCTGTGACCTTGACCTTTGACCTCATGAACCCCAAAATCTAATCAGATCATTGTCACCCCAATATGTACACTCATACTAAGTTTGAAATTGATCCGTCAACTGGTTCTTGAGATATCGCGAGAACGAAAACGGGACGGACGTACGTACGGACGGACGGACAACCCGAAAACATAATGCCTCCGGCCACTTCGTTGGCGGAGGCATCAAAATCCAGCTCTTGAATGTAACAATAAAAAATATTCGCCCATTGGAAACAAAAAAGTGTAGATGAGGGCAGTATAATCTGAGTTTCGTTTGCGTTGTGGGATATAGGCGATAGGGAGAAAGGCTGCAATTTCAAAGAGATTCATGAAATCCGAACTTATAAAACACTGCTAAAACACACTGGACGGACTGTTATTTTGTTTATTGCATGAATAAATTCGAGTAAATTAAATCAAATGCTGCGTCTCCTTGCCCTTTTAAAGGGGACCACCAGGCAAAGGACAACACATTATTATATGTTTTGGTACCGTTTTGTGATATCAAATAGATACCCAACATTTTGCAAAGGGTTGTGTAATTCATAAACAAAGCAATTCATTTCCACCACTTACGGAACCACGGCTATCTCGTGGTTCCACACGGGCCAGGCATTTGCGAGTGCGCCAATGCAATTCACGTGTACGTCAATAGAATCCCGGATGATTCGTTCGCTCTGCATAGAGCGCCGCTGGCTCTGCTCGCATAATAGTCTGCGCATTCAGACCGCATGACCGCATGGCTGAGAATGGTGATGCATTTTCCAATTATATATTTTTCTGAAAACATATTTTTGTGAACTTATTGAAGGAATGGAATACTAAAGATGTTACCTTTCTATAAAAAGATTATTATTTTTGGGTGGTGGTACCCTTTAACATCTTTCCACAAAAATGAACGACAAGCCATAAAATGGAATATTTAGTGAAAGATGAGTTCTCTTCCCACTAAAGTGAAGTCTCTATCAAGTTCTATCGTTCCAGTACTTGGTGGTGTACATTATATACATCACGTTCATTTTGTTTTCAGCCAGCGTCTGGTGTCCTTGTGGTATCTTAGGCGTGACTGTAAAATATGAGAATCCTTTGAAGTGTTCCTGTCTTCCCTAAAGATTCATCCGTCTTAGTATCGTCCACTTCTCAAACTGCCCTGGCTACTGGTGCGACTGCCCATCCGGGATCCAGCCAGGGACCGCCCACTCTTGGGCGTGCCTGCTGGACTTCCAGCCAGGCCCATGCCGCCTCCAATGTCCACTGTCTTCATGCCCATGCTGCTCGCTTGACTAGACGCACCGCTACGGCCAGATGAAGGTGTCCTGAAGAGACACAAAACAAAAACAGAGAAAACAATGAATTTTTGCTTATTGAGTACCAGATTTCTTCTTTTGATAAAGGTATTTATGATTGAAATGTTAGGATTTGAAAGTGCACCCAGTTGGCAAATACCACTTTGCATTTTCACTCATTATACTTGGTCATATGATATTCATCTACGATGTGGAACTATCAGATCACAGAAATATACATTGGATCCCTTTGTCAGCTTATGCGCATGTCAACAAAGTTATATGGTCCAAATTCCAATCCACTATTAAGATCAATTAATGTCATACCAGCCTTAGTTTTAGGATCAAAATCATTAGATATACAGTCAAACCTGTGTCGGTGGCCACCTGTCTACAGCCAAGAAAAAAAGTGTTGTGGAACCTGTCTACAGAGGTCACCTGTCTACATTGACCACTTTTCTTGTTTCCCTTGGGTGGTCACTATACACAGGTGGTCTTGTGGTATTTAATTGACAGATTGATATTTTAAAAGTCCTGATTTGAAGGAAATAAGTTCTCGGAGCAAAGTGACGACTTACTTTGGGGACGAGAGACTGCGTGCGCTGTAAGAGGAACCAGGTCTGGATGTTCGCTGTGTAGCACTGGGAGGCGGTGGTACTGGTAGACCAGCCTATACAAGATGAAACAACAAAGGAAATAGAGACCATTCATTGTTTTTTTTGGCAAAATTATGCATATTATTACAATACTTATCTACAATAATTCATCAAAATCATATTCACATTTGACACTTTAATTGTGATTCCTCTGCAAACGCTTTTTCGTAGTTTTTTTTTGTAATTTGAAAATAATGTCTTCATAAATCAAATTTTTAGTTTTTGTTTGTCTATTACCTGAGAGAAGAGCATGTGAGCGGAAGGAGTGATGTCCGGGTGAGTGTGAATCACTTCACCCGTTATGTAACTTATTTTTTTCAATTATGTTTGTGGACTTTGTTTAGTTAAAATACTATTAGGAAGCCTGTACAGATGACAGCCAAATATTTATATTTGTAATGATCGAGATAAAAAAGTTTAACAAATTGACTTCTTAGCTTTGTGGGTTGTTTTCATCCTGCCTGCGTGAATAAAATATTCATTTTAACAGAACTTGAATTCAAATATTTGAAATTATTGAAAATGAGCAGAGAAAAATAGGCTTCGCCGGGAATCGAACCCAAGACCTCCGGATTGCTAGACCGGTGCTCAACCATCGAGCCACAAAGAACAGAACTTAACAGGAGATTATAAAATAATTTTATTCTAATTATTTTGTTCGTAATTAGATTTTAATTTACCTGAGAGAAGAGCATGTGAGCGGAAAGGGGTGATGTCCGGGTACGTGTGGATGACCTCTCCCATCATCTTCATCACGTTCTTGTTGAACTCGCGCAGCTAACGCAACTCAAAGTCTTTCTGTATGCGAGAAGATTATACAAATGGAAAGAGGGAGATAAATATATATCATATCTGAAATTACACTTAAATTGGTAATAAAACGGGCCATAATGAGTATGAAATACAGGGAGAAAACTAAATGACAATTATTGGTAAGACTCAAACTTGTCTGGAAGAGATGACAAACACTAAAATACAGTGTATTCATTTCACATTTTGTAAATTGCTGTGAAATGTCTTGGAATAGCATTAATTATAACCAACAACCAAAAAGAAAGACTAGAACTAACTTGGTAGTTATAAGCAATAAATGTGAGTAATAAGAAGAAGACAATTTGTAAAATAAACAAATGATTCATTAGTCTTGTCGACTGATTATGAATGGCCTCTCATTTCCTTCTCATTTGTCTAGTTCTATCGGGTGTTTTCAACAATTTCAACCTCTTCATTTTGTTTCTCCGTTAAGATTTCTTCTTTTAACATAGCTACATACAAATATATAAGAAAGATTTGAAGAAGAAAAAAAATCAGCATTTTTATAAGATAAATAAGCATTTTACCTCTTCATTAGTCTCCCCCTTGACTTTCCTGCTGACCCACAGTTCCTTGGCATAGCGTGCAATCTGCTTCATTACTCGCTCCACCTTAGCTCTCTGATCATCCAGCTCCTTGGTTAGTTGCTGTTTCTTGTTCTGTGGATGTAGAAAAAAAAGTAAAATGTTAGTATCAATCATGAACATCACCATTATCATCACAGTAATTACCACACAAAATAATTGTCATCATCATCATCATCATCATCATCATCATCATCATCATTACCACCAGCAGAGGCAACATCAGCTTTAGCAGCAACACCTACACCTTCAATACCATCCTTTCCCTTAAAAAAAAAAAAACTTTCTGCTCCACCTTATCAATAACATCATCATAATCATCATCATAACCATTGTCATCCCTATTATCTTCATCATCATCATCGTCGTTGTCGGCATTGTCGTCGTGGTCGTAGTCGTCGTCATCATCATCGTCATCGTCATCATCGCCATCATCATCATCTTCATCATCATCATCATCATCATCATCCCCATCACCATTACCATCATCCTCCTTTATCACTCACCTCTTTCTCCTGAATCATGTCCTTGTATGCCCGCTCATCTCGCCCCAGGTTGTCCATGGTGGTGCTCATGGTCTGCAAATCGTCCTGGAGTTCCCGGATCTGACGTCTCTTGTACTTGTACTTGTCCATGGCCGCCCTCAGCTGCTCTTCCAGGTGCTGCTTCTCCTCAAACTCTTCACCTAAAGGAAAAAAAACAATAAGTGAAAGAATATAAATGAAAGATTGAAACAAATCTATAAAGTCAGAACGTTTTCCTGCAGATCTCTTATCTGACAACCCTATTACATTAACTTCATCACTACCCAAAGCTGCCTTTCAATATACTACTTCTCCTCAAACTCTACAACTTAATGTGAATAAAATAATATCAACAAGAAAATTTATCAGGTAATTCTTTGAAACCAATCTGTCAAGGTATGAAGATTGTTCAACAGATTGCCCGGATGTCATTTCTCTCACACTTGTAGTTAGCATCACCTCCAAAATCAACTGACCAACATACTGCTTCTCCACAAAACGTTCACCTAGTCGTGAATACAGACACATTCGAGATTTAAAAAAAGATTTGTCTTGAATTTATGGTGGAAATGTTATCTTTCATACATTGAAGTTTATCCTGCAGTTATAAGATCTGAACAAATCTGTGATACTATTCAGCTAAATTTGATCCTACTCTTTGTGATTGTTTAATGATTCCGTTGCCTCTCGCATGCTCTTCAGATTACCCATAGATATCTTCATGATGTTTCTAGTCTTGGGACTGTTTGGGCATGTTACCAGGGTCATGGAACCAAAAAGATTTAGCCCACCAAGTTTTTACAGAATTGGACTCAAAACAGGAGAGTGGTGATATTACAATATGAAAATCTTACTTGTCTCTGTGACCCTGATGAAGCTCTTCCTGTACTGCTCATTGCGTCCGTTCATTAGTCTCAGGGTGTTCTCCAGCACCTTGATCTCCTTCTCTGCTTTGTGTATCTTGGCGTCCAGCTCATCTCCCTTCCTCTGCAACTCCTCTTTTTCTTGAGCAGCCTGCAAAAAAAGAAAAAAGTAGATAGTAAAATAAATTAATGGCTGAATATTTGATTGATTGATTGATTTTTGCTTGTTGCATCTGTTTATCAGTCTCAGGGTTTTCACTAGTGCCTAGATTTCCTTCTCTGCTTTGGGTTTTTGGGGCATCCAACTCATCTCTTATTTCTCTTGAGCTGCCAGCAATAAGATGAGGTAAATAGAAAAACAATGTAATTGTTGAATAACTGATTTATGGATTCTTTCATTCATTTAATTAAAAGATTGCTTTATTCATCCCTTTTGTTCAAATTTTTGTTTGACAAGATGTGTCCGGGTCTGGTCAGAGCTCTGCTCTTCTAACTAATTGGCCTGTTTTTAAACAGCTGCAATAATGTAGACTGCGGCTCTCTGATGGTGGTGATAAAGGGCTTTCCCCAGACATAAATCATCATGATCGATTGTTAGAACATGTTTGTAAAAACACAAATAATCAGTATCAAGCTCTTAGCTCTTTTCTTTTTTTTTTGCAATTCCTCTATCTTTTGCAATGTCAAAAAAAAGAGTTTGATTAAGTTTTTCATCATACCATGAAATTTGATTTCTAGCAAAGTTATTTTCCGGATGCTTTCAACTTTACAAGATGTCAACATTCAAATATACATATTCCAAAATATGATTTCTTGTTTCGCTTCGACTGTTTTGTATATTCTGGAAATACTAAATATATTTCCAATGTCTGTGGTGTCTAAATTAATTATTGCGCTCTATATCCCGATCACAGGAAAACTGTTTTGATGAGTTAATCACGCATATGTTTGTACGCACTGTGAGCGCATTTATTTGTGCGATGATCATAGAGCTGTATAAATGCAAATGTATGGCGATGAAACGCTCATCGAAAAGACTGAGAGAGCAAGTGATTACTGTATGTATGGCGATGAAACGCTCATCGAAAAGACTGAGAGAGCAAGTGATTACTGTATACAGGGGCCCGTTCCATGAAAGGTCTTATGTTAAAGACCGTCTTAACTGTCATGTGACTGTGACTGATCTACGGGCATACGGATGGCCTTTCCCCTAGATTGGCGTTTGTTCCTATCACAAAGGACAGTTAAGACGGTCTTAACATAAGACCCTTTACGCACACGCATGGTAATGCGGAATGGAGCTTGGCCACTAGTAATATATATATATTTTGCAAAACATTTATCAAATGTACTCACCCTGATGACGAAGTAGGTCTGGGACCGGTCCTCCTCACCCTCTGGGGGAGCCATGGTCACCATCAGAATCTCATATCTATATTACAGGGAGGGGAAAATGAACAAAGGTAAAAGGGCAATATTAGATCAATCCTAGAATATGAGCTCAACAAATCTTACCTATCAATTGAAGCATAATAAAGCTAAGGGATTTAATAATAATAATGATAATAACGGTTATTTATTTAGTGCTATTCCTGTGAGGATCATAGTGCTTTACACTTTTCAGGGCTGAGCACCAGCACTAGGGCTTTCTATAGCTCAGTTGGTAGAGCATCAGTCTGGCAATCTGGAGGTCTCTGGTTTGAATCCCGAAGAAACCATATTTTCTTTGCTCTTTTTCATTTACATGTATATTACAAATTTCTGGTCAGTTTCCCTATATGTTTAAAATAACCCTACCTTTTGCGGAGTTTGTCGATCTTGGCGATGCGGTCGTGAAGCTCTGAGCTAACTGTGCTCTGCTCCTCGTCATTGGCTTTGACCTGCGCCCTCAACATCTCCTTGTGGATCGTGATCTCCTTGCGTCTCTCTTTCATCGCCTAAAAAACAAGAGAAACGAAACAACAAAAATAAGCAAACACTCATAGTGGACCTTATTTTTCTCAGCAATGAGTTTGCTAAATTCTGATCAAAATAAAATCCATCTACTTGTGGATTGTGATCTCCTTGTGTCTCTCTTTCATCGCCTGAACAACAAGTCAAACAAAAATGAAAATTGTATGTCTAAGATATAGATTAGAAAGACTAGTTAGTATACACGCACTGTGGATAATATTTTTCTCTGTTTGTTAAATTCTGATACAATTCAAATATATCTACTTGTGGATCGTGATCTCCTTGTGTCTCTCTTTCATTGCCTGAAAAACGCGTACAATAAAAACAAAAGTTGCGTGTGATACAGCTTAGAAAGAAAATTTAGTGCGCAGGCAGCCACAACAACTGTAAGGTGCATGTGCAGTAGCCCATTTCATAAAACATATTCAATTGTTGTAAGTGTCCAATTATTGTAACTAGTGGGTCAACAGCCAATCAGCATGGAGCCTTACAGCTGTTGCCATGGTAGTTACAATAATTGGACACTTACAACAATTGCAAGTGTTTTATGAAATGGGCTACAGGCAGATATATCTCATGGTAATTCAATGAAACCGTATATACATGTATATGGGACTTTTTACAAATTAGTATTTCTAATAGTATTTTCTATAAGAAGCAAACAGCGAGGCATGAAAGAACCACTAGAGATCCTAGTGAGTTTGGTCGATCCAAACAAAGTTCATAGATCTCTTTACTAATTAAAGCTTACCGTTTCCAGCTGAAGCCTGCGTTTCTCCAGCGACATTACGTCGTCTGCACGGTTGTTAAGAATGTCTCTCAAACGCTTCAGCTCCAACTTCAAGATGTTCTCTTCAACCATCTGGTCCTGTAGTATAAAGAAAGAGAGAGAAAGAAAACATAATGGTTTTATTTATAAATAACAATAGGTTCAATTAATATAGCACCTAATATAGTAATATATATACTAATATAGTAATACATCATGTGTAAGCACTAAATTACTGTTTTATAATTACAAAAAAACATCAAAGATGTAATTTTGATTTTTTAAAATAACATTGCACAAGTCGAAAAAAAAAAATATATATTTCCCCACAGAACAATTAAAAACTGTTTGAAGCCTCTACATGTATGTGAAGAGAATATTTGTGATTGATCACAAGTCGACAATTAAACATTCAAAGGAGCAGAGTATGCTTTACTTTCATACATTGAGATTGAATGAATAAATCAACATTCTATCTTTGAGCATGATTAAAACTTGTCCTTCTGTTGACTCTTTCAAACTCAACCTTAAATCTTTTCTCTTAAAAAAGAACACTATCAGTCATAGCTCAAACATAGACTAAATCTTCAACTTTCTTCTCAAAGCGCTTATAGGCTGGCCTGCAGTAGGCGCTATACAAATATATTATATTGTTATTATTATTACGAACCTGTTTGTCTCTGACGATGCGTTTGAGCTCCCTGTTTGAGCTGTCATTGTGCAGGTTGAGTTCCTCTATCTTGCTTGTCAGGTCGGCCTTCTCCGCGCCGCTCTTGTCAAGATCCCGCTTCACCCGACGGATATCATCCTGGAAATTAAAAAAAATAACAAAGATTTGAAATAATATTCATGTTAACAGGAGGAAATGTATTTTCTTGCAGTGGTACAATGGTATTTTAATTGTTTACGTATTACACTGATTCCCATCTTCAGCAAAGATGACACCTAACGCGACGGATATCATCCTCGAAATCAGAAATAACAATGATTTGAAATAACATCATGATAAGAGAAATTGTAGTTTCCTGCAGTGGTACATTTCAGCATGCTACACTCAACAGATAGCCAGACATTTAAAACAAAGTTACCAAAAATTTGAAATATTAAATGTTTAGATGAAAAATTGCATATGCTTGATGCGATACATTAATTTGTGAACGTTTATTGAATCACATTGTATTGAATTCTCTTCAGTAAACATCACCCTTCAGAAATTTGGAACATAATCATGTTAAGTACCGTATTCAAGTTTGGGTAAGTAATTGCATTATTTATGAATTAGATAACCCTTTGCAAGATGTTGGACATCTATTTAATATCAAATAACTGTACTAAAACCAACATTAATTAGCTTGTGTTGTTCTTTGCGCGGTGGTCCCCTTTAAGACTTTCTATTTTAAAAAAACCTTGGAAGCATACCTGAAGCCTCTTGAGCTGGTTGCTAAGCAGCGTGTGCGTGTTGTTGCGCTTATCCAGGAATTCCGTGAGCTCCTTGATGCGTGCGTTGAGCTGGTCCATCTCCTCCGTGCTGCGCTCTCCCTCCAGACGCGCTATCTTACACTCCAGCTGCTGGACCGTGAAATCCTGTAACAAGATTCAAGAAAGAAGACAAAATATAACAAATTATATAATGATGGATAAAGAACAAATCCTGGGAGTGTTTCGCTAAACACTTGAATTTATTGATGCATTCGTTGAGCATGTCAATCTCCTCCGTGCTGCACTCTCCCTCCAGACGCGCTATCTTACGCTCCAGCTGCTGGACCGTGAAATCCTGTAAGAAACAAGATTCAAGAAAGAAGACAAAATATAACAAATTATATAATGATGGATAAAGAACAAATCCTGGGAGTGTTTCGCTAAACACTTGAAATTATTGATGCATTCGTTGAGCATGTCATTCATTCATTCATTCATTTATTGATTTCTCATAAAATATACAATATACAAGGTAAAATGTGTCAGGAAATCACATAAAAAAGCCAGAGGCTTGAGAGGGAGTGATTCCCTATATACAAATACATAATATAATATAATGTTATACACAAAAAAAACAAAAAAACACTTAGGGTAAACTAACTACATTAAATCAAGAAATTACAAATAAATAAGCTAAAAATCCAACACCCCTAACCCCCCTCCCCCCCCCCGATGGAAATAATTGAACATCATGGTAATTAATAAGCATTGACAAAATGTTTTTTAAACTTAGACCTGAAAGAACTTGTCATATTTACATTTTTAAGAGTAGAGTCGAGCTCTTTCCAGAGTTTGCTACCTTTATAAATCACAGAGTTATTTTGTTTTCAATGTTAAGCGACAAAATGGCAAGACAAAATTGTTTTTGTTTCTTGTATTAAACTGATGGATAGCGAGATTTCGTTTAAAGTATTGAATAAAAATATCGGGTAATAGGCCATTGACGAACTTAAACATAAAAATACCGAGTTTCAGTGAGATACTGTCATAGAATGTTACACAATTCAATTCTTTAAAGAGCGGAGAAGTATGAGCAATAAAGTGAGAATTAGTACAAATTCGGATTGCTTTCTTTTGTAATGTATATAGACGTTGTAAGTTGCCTGAACTGGTACCAGAACAAAACAAGGCATTGTATAACATGAAAAGGGTTTTTAGTGGAAGAATAGAGCGGAGTTTACGCATTATACCAATAGACATGCTAATCTTCCCGCGAATACTATTGACATGATCAGTCCAAGTAAGTCGGTCATCAATGATGACCCCAAGAAAATTTATCTTACTTATTTTATCAATAGTAATATCGTCTATATGAACGTTTAAATTTAAATTATTATATTGATTACTCGAACGAAATATCATATATTTTGTTTTATCTCTATTAATTTGTAGTCGATTAGCCATAAACCAATCACATACATTCGTAAGTTCATTATTAACAGTATTATACAATGCCTTTTCATCCTTGTGAGTAAATAAAATATTTGTATCGTCTGCATATAAAACAAAACGTAATAACTTTGATGTGTTAATAATATCATTTGCGTATATCAAAAATAATAAGGGTCCAAGTGTACTTCCTTGTGGTACTCCACATGTTATAAGTAAAATATCTGAACTAACATCATTAAACTGTGTGAACTGTTTGCGACCAGTGAGGTAGTTCTTAAACCAATTATACGGTATGCCCCTTATCCCATAATGCTCAAGTTTATGCAATAATATATTATGGTCAAGAGAATCAAATGCCTTACTCAGGTCAATATAAATAGCCATAGTAATTTGTTTATTGTCTAAAGAAGTAATAATTTGTTCCAAAGTATGTAAAAGTGCTGTTTCTGTAGAATAGGAAGGGCGAAATCCAAACTGTTCTTTTACTAAAATATCATTATCATTCAAATGATTATACAATCTTTTATAAATAATTTTTTCAAGAATTTTCGAAAATGTTAACAAGAGAGAAATAGGACGATAATTCTCTACTTGGTTCTTATTGTCTTTTTTATAAACAGGAATTACTTTGGCTACTTTAAATGAGTCTGGGACAATACCGGTTGAAATCGATAGATTATAAATAACAGAAAGAGGTTTGTCTACTGCATGAATTATATTCTTAATAAATTTGACACTTATGCCATCGTGGCCACATGATGAAGAATTTTTCATTTGTTTTACAATGTCAATAATTTCATTTTCATTGGTGGGAAGGAAAAATATAGATTTTTGTGTTCGACTATTTAGATAGTGAGTAAAAGGTTTTGTCGAATGTTTAATCTTTTCAGAAATAGATGATCCGATGGAAGAGAAATATGAATTGAAATCATTGGCTATTTCACGATCATCATATAAACGTCTATGTTGCTTTTGAATAAATTGAGGTAGTCTAGAAATATTTTGCCTTCCCATGATCTCATTAACAATTTTCCAAGTTTTACATATATCATTTTTGTTTTGTTCAATTAAAAATGTAAAATAATCCTGTTTACGTAAACGTATAATTCTATTTAACTTATTTCTAAAACCTTCTATTTCTTTTCATTTATTTTGGATGGAACATGAATAAACTTATGATACAGTTTTTGTTTTGTAGCTATAGACGTCATAATACCTTGCGTTATCCATGGTTTCCTAGGAAAATATTTCTTATCTTTTTTAATTGGTTTACTCTTTTCTGTGTGTTTATTACATAAAGGGGTAACAATTTCAATGAATGTATCATATGCATCATTTGGGTCATCAGATCTATTGACAAGTGACCAATTAACATTATACAGATCGTGTGAAAGATCAGTAAAGTTAATATTCTTTAAAGATGATGCAGATGTTTTTTTGGAGCAATTACTATCAAGAGTATGAAGTGATTTTGTAAGATTAAAAATAGGCAAATGATCCGAAATATCGGAAAAGAGTATACCAGGTACAATTGGGTTGTCCACAACATTTGTAAATATATTATCAATACAAGTATGTGAGGAATGTGTTACACGAGTGGGTTTTGTAATTGATGGTCGAAGACCGTTTGTATACATAGTACTTAAAAACTCATTAGTGGCTAAATGGGAAGAATATTTCAAAATATCGAAGTTAAAATCGCCAACAATATAACATTCTTTTTTTTCTTTAGCTATTGCAGAAACACATTTTTCAAGCATATCATTAAAAATAGCAGAATCAAAATTTGGTGGTTTATAAACAACGCCAACAATAATATTTGTCTGACCTTTCCTACTGATTTCAACAAACAATGTATCAATTGAATCATTTGAGAATGTCAAATCGTCTCTTTCTTGATAACTAAGTCAATCTCCTCCGTGCTGCGCTCTCCCTCCAGACGCGCTATCTTACGCTCCAGCTGCTGGACCGTGAAATCCTGTCACAAACAATCAAGAGAAAATACACACCTTAAGTTTGTGGTAGCACCATGTGAAGATAAGGAGGGATTTGGAAGTCTGAAAAGGACTGTGATATTCTTTCTTGGTTAGTCCTAAAAAGGGCTGTTGGTTATTCTTTCTTAACCCGTTCAGGACTGGTCCCGAAAATATTTGGGCTTGGGTCTATGGAGAATATGTGTTGTAGCAAAATCAATCCGTCCTGAACAGGTTAAGCTTGTTAATACAAACAAAGTCTGTAAAAATAGATCAAGAATGAATCCTGATTCGTTGCTATCAGGGGTAATGAAGAACTATGCTTGCGCTGCACAAGTATTTGTGAAATAGTTGTGTCATAATGGGATGGGCAATTGACTTCCAATCAAGGGTCCAGAGTTGGAAACGCTCTTGTATGCCCCAGTGTTAATGTCCATTAGCATGGTATTTCTGGTGCATTGCTGCTCTCATACTATTAAGGGCCAGGGGGGTGTTTCACAAAGATCAACTCTAAGTTGGACTTAACTATTATGGAAAGCCATTTGTAGCATTGGAATACAATATATTCAAAAGCAACAAAGCAAGAATTTTAGACTTTTCATAAATGTTGCATCAAGAACATGAAATCTCCTTGATAATAGAAAATATTAATGATATGAATCAACATTTTATGCCTTTGTAAAGGGACTTTTACAACAATTGATCAAAGAAACTAATGGCTGTCCATACTTTTTAAGTCCAACTTAGGATCTTTGTGAAACACCCCCCAGGTGTAAGACAAACCTGCGACATACTGGCAGCATGCATGCTCTCTAGGGAGTTAAGTTAGGGCATAAGACAATCAAAACACTAAGGATTATGAAGGTAAAGACATACCTGGTTGTAGATGATCTCCTGCTGCTTGAGTGAGTTGTGGTCCATTTTGTTGATACGGCTGGATAGGTTTGCGGCTGGCTGCCCTGGATCTCTGCACTTGTATTCTTCTCGGCCGTCTTGGCCTCGTACAAGTCCTACGGAATGAAACAAGAAAGAAAATGGGATTTGATCAAGATTCAAAGAGAAAATTTGCAATAACATTAACTTCCAGGTCATTCCACTAGCCTTAGCCAAATAAAAAAAAAAACATTCATGCATTATACATCTAATTACGAGTGAACCCTAGCATTTAGAAGCAATGCATTTAAACCACAACCCAAAAAAACGTTTTTGCTTCTATCAATACTTGTACTCATTAAGCAAATCAATGTTCTGTTTAAGAAAAATATTACAGTATAGGCACCAGATAAATTGAAAGTCCATTGATTTAACAACGGTGAATTCTTAAACTATACACTTCTTGAGTTTTCACTTATTTTAAGATTAATTTACTGATAATTATTTAAAAGCATGGAAAAGAAACTCAAGTGCAATTATTCATAACGTGCATCAATCAGGTCACATGACTGTCACATGACTGACCTGTAATCTCTTGTACTGGAGGTCCCTGAGCCTCTTCAGCTCCTGTTCCAGGAGGTGCAGAGTGGTCTCCTCATCCTGCAGCATCACATCCATGGCGGCGGCCATCTCTTCAGCGGTCAGCGACGAGTCGGTGGCTGCCTTTAGCCGGGACATCAGCTCACCGCGGTGACGCTTTGCAGTGTCCACTCTACGAACGGGGAACAAAACAGAAATGGTATAATATGATAGGAGTTATTTATTTCAAAATCAAACTGGGCAAGATATTGTATGCTGTCCATAGCAGCAGCCAGCTCTTTACTGTTCAGCAATGAGTCGGTGCATGGCTGCCTTTCGCCTGGTCATCAGCTCACACCGGTGACGCTTCGCAGTGTCCACTCTCTGAACAGGAAATAAAATGGCAATAGATAAAGAAATATGGTAATTACAACAGGGAACAAAACAGGAATGGAATATGATAAAAGTGATTAATTTCACAATTGAACTGGGCAAGATATTGCATGTTGTCCATAGCAGCAGCCAGCTCTTCAGCGGTCAGCGACAAGTCTTCAGCCTGGTCATCAGCTCACCGCGGTGACGCTTCGCAGTGTCCACTCTATGAACAGGAAAGAAAATGGCAATAGATAAAGAAATATGGTAATTACAATTTATTCAAAATAAAAAATTTGAACTATCGCACCAGATAAGCTAACGGTCTTAGCTAAGACCCTTTCATGAAACGGGGCCCTGAACATATTTGTTTGTGTGATCCTGATAGTTCTTTATCAATGTTGTTCACCTTTCTTTCTTGTTCTCCAAACCCCTTTTTTAACGTTCAGTGAATTGTCTTCTCATGATGGCTTTTCTTTTCTTCTTTCCTGTTTGTTATTTTTTCTCTGTGATCTTAAATATTTTGTTTGTATGTTTCCCTCTTTCATTTCTATTCTCTGCCTCTTTATTGGGCGAAGTGACTTGTTTTCCTTTGGTGGTATCTTCTCTCTTCTTTCTTGTCCTGAATACCCTTTTTTCCCTCTTTGTCTGTCTCTGTGATTTTAAAGTATTCTTTTAAAATGTTTATTACCTGTCTTTCTAGGTCTCCACATCTTTCTTGAGCTCAGTGACTTGTCTCCTCATGGCCTCTCCAGGTCAGTCGCTGTTCTCTCCTCTCCTTTCTTTTCCTTTTTTAAATTTGTATTGTACGCCTTAACATCTTTCTTTTATAAATGTTTGTCTCTGAGATCTTACTAGTTCTATCAACAATGATTCTCACGTGTCTTTCTTGGTCTCCACATCTTTCTTGAGCTCGGCGACTTGTCTCCTCATGGCCTCCAGGTCAGTCGCTGTTCTCTCCACTGTGAACTTCAGCGTCTCCAGCTGCAAGAAACAAACATTATTGGATATCATACGTTGGTTTGCGGTGCACCATGTAAGAAGGGAGGATTGGAGAGTCCTGAGAAGGACTGTTGGTATTCTTTCTAGGATAGTCCTAAAAAGGACTGTGGTAGTCTTGGGAAGGACTGTTGGTATTCTTTCTAGGATAGTCCTAAAAAGGACTGTGGTAGTCTTGGAAAGGACTGTTGGTATTCTTTCTTAAGCTTGTAGCTCTATTAGAGCTACAGCACCGGTATAGTTATATAGTAAGGAGACGGTGGTAGGAGGGGCTTGACGTTTCAAACAGGTTGACTGTCCGTCATCAGGAGTGATGCACATGGTGCACCGCAAACCAATGTATTATCTACACCACCGTGGAAGCAGATACTTACAAGCAACATCTAATTATTGGATATATCAGCATCTTCTTACAATTATAATCAATGCATTTTGGTAGGGAATGCAGAGACAGGATAATTCATCACTGGATATCATTATTGAACCTGTTTTTATCAACATTGTTATCACAATCATCACCTATCATAAAAGATAAATGGATGGGACGGAACTGTACCTAACAACCAGAGATAATAATAATAGGGCATTTTTTAAAAGCTTTTTGTGTATTTGCTGCTATACAATCATTATCATTATCACCATTGCCATCATGAAATATATAGGAGTTACTTAGCACTGTGTGCACCTACGAGGTTGCCTAGCTGGAATGCTCCCCAGGGAGTGGACAGTGTGCACTTTGTGTGCTGGATTGAGTGCAGTATGTATCCGATGACCGGGGTAATAATAGTGATGTGCCACGAGCGTCGAAAGATGGAACATGCGCTATATAAGTATCCACCATTATTATTATTAGTAGTAGTATTATGATCATTACCCATCCCAAGGGCTTGACACAAGCACTCGCCCGATTAGTCTACCCACCTCGTCAGCAAACTGGATCCTCTGGTTCTCATTGTCCTGGTAGTCCAGCCGGAGCCTGGCGGCCAGCCGGTCCGTGCCCTGGATCTTCTTGTTCTGCTCCTGGTTGTTCTCCATCTCATTCTCCAGGAACTGCTGCTTCTCCTTCACCATCTCCTCGTGGGAGATCAGGTCCGCCTTGGCCTCTGCTAGGCGCCGTAACAGAAAATATAACATGTTGCACAAAATGATTGAAATGATGCAAAATACTGCTAAAAAATGATTTCAATAAAACAGAGTATTTTTTTGTCAGTCTCATTTTGTATTTGTTTATGTGCACAGTATACAATTGTACAAATTGCTAATGCAAATTGTAAGGCCCAATCTTGCAACCAAATTTTGTTTCTTCATTTGTGGTGGACAGAGATCAATTTCTGGTTGCCCCGGTCCACTGCTAATGTCGAGCCTTGATTTACATCAACTGAATTGTGTCCAGACACATACTGAGAGGATAGATTATACACATACCTGTGCTGTGAGTGTTTCCGTCATTTCAGAATCCAATGCTTTCTTCTTCTTCCCCGCTGATTCTGTCATCCGTTCCATCTGCAGACTCAACTCCTGCAAGAGAAAACAAATAATATTCCCTTCAAAACATATATTCTGATTATGATATAAGCAAAGTCTTATAATTTACAAATCTATTTCTCAAGGTTTTCTATTAGTAATGATTAATTTCTCTTGAATGTTCTTTCTAACAATGACAAATTTAATGTTCTTTGCTTTATGTATCTAATTCGGGCAAGTAACATTTGACTTGGGGCAAGCTACTTCCTTAGTTACTGGAAAATTGATTTTTGTTGTAGAGCCCTGGGGGTGTTTCACAAAGATCCTAAGTTGAACTTATCTCTAAGTTGGACTTAAAAAGTATGGAAAGCCATTACTTTCTTTTAAAAATTGTTGCAAAAGTCCTTTTTCAAAGGCATAAAATGTGGATTCAAATCATTGATAACTAGATGGATCTTCGACTGCGCGCAGTCGAAATGATGCCTCCGCCATTACGCAATTTATTCATATCAAGCCCAAATCAACATGTACACAGAATTAATTCTGTCAACTAAATTTTGATGGTACTCTGTCTTTTAGATCTTGACGTATCACAATTATGAGCTATAAGTGACCTTGACCTTTGCCCTCATGACCCCAAAATCTAACGACTACAATTGTTCCCTAAGATACATTCAGGTATCAAGTTGGATTGAAATCTGATATTCAGTTCTTGAGATTTCCAATCTCAAGCTACTTTTACATATAATGAGCCCTGTGACCTTTGACCTCATGACCCCAAAATCTAATCAGATCATTAGCCCCCCAAGATACATACATGTACCATGTTTGGTCAGAATCCGTCAATCCGTTCTTGAGATAACGCGATCACGAGCTATTTTTGCATATATAATGAGCTCTGTGACCTTTGACCTTTGACCTCATGACCCCAAAATCTAATCAGATCATTGGCACCCCAAGATACATACATGACCCAAGTTTGGTCAGAATCTGTCAATCCCTTCTTGAGATAACGCGATCACGAGAACGGGACGTATGGACGGACGGGCGTACGTACGTACGTACGGACGGACGGACGGACGGACGGACAACCCGAAAACATAATGCCTCCGGCTACTTCGTTGCGGAGGCATAAAAATGTCTCTGCAGACCATACCGCAAAGCTTGTAGAGATTTCTTACTATATGACTCACCATTTCGCGATTTCACACCAGCATAAAATCTCCCCAACACTTGGTCTAGCGATTTCAAGTCCATGTCAGACAGTTGGTCAAAATGTATGCTTCCAGCATCGCAATAATCTTGGAACACTTTCAGGCTGAACTTAAGTTGTCGCTTTGTATTTTTACTTTCACTCTCCAGTAAAAACGTGTCCATTTCATCCTCATCCAAAAGCTCAAACCTTATGTTTGTGGCCGCCATTTTAGTAGAGCACACAGAACGAGCAATTCACAGCATGCAAACGGTGTAGGTACGATACGTATATACAACAGGGGCGTCGATCTGTTCGGAAAACACAATGCAATTGTTCACAAACAATGCTCGCCCCGGCCAATGCATTGTCAGAACAGCTGATCGACGCCTCTGATGTACAGTGCATAGCGTATGCAGTGTACGTATACCGTATGCATAACGAATACAATTAAATTTGTAATTCGCGCGCATAGAGTTATCGCGCCACTTATTGGTATTCAATTCAATGCAACCGCGGAGTGTAGATAGTACTTTTTATCTAGTGAGTGCAACGCACTTTCACCCAAGATATAATCTACAGAGTGTAACGATGGGCGAAACTATATTTCATCACGTGATTAACTTTTGACCAATCGTAGAGCAAGATTCTTAGTATGTGGAATATAAATATATATATTTTATTTAGTCTCCAAACATACAAATGTTAAATGTTGCAAGTATCGGTTTCCATAGTGATGTATATAATACGTGTGGTTTGCGGTTGCACCATGTGAGATGGGTGGATTGGTGAGTCCTGAAAAGAACTATGGTAGTCCTAGAAAGGACTAAACTTGGTAGTCCTAGAAAGGACTGTTGGGATAGTCCTGGAAAGGACTGTTGGAATTGCGAGGAGAGGGTGCCTTGGTAGGAGGGGCTCGACGTTTCGAATAGGCCGACTATCCATAGTTTGTGTGTAATAAATGGGGCTACTGATGGACAGACTATAGAGTTATGGCACCGATATAACCCAGTGTTGCAGACTACTTCTTTGAGTAATAAGCACCTATCATAGTTAGAACTTAGCTATCATAGATTAAAGGGATCTAGTAACTTTGTTGAGATGTGCAAAAACTGATGAATGGTTGATGCAATGTATACTGTTGTTATCTCATATGTCCTCAGGGTATTGTGTGAAAATTTCAGGTCAAATGGACAATGTATGGCCAAGTAATGAGCGAAAATGCAAAGTGATATTGGGTGATATTCACCAACTCACTGCATTCACTTTGTACAGGGATGAAAATCTCGCCCGGAGATTTTCTTATCTAAATACTTCAATCATACATATCTTTGTAATGAAAGGGAAATTTGAAAAACCGAAAGCTGTCCCATGATTTTATTGTTAATACGAATACAACAAGGTATAAAGGAACCGCTAGAATTACAATTTTATTTTGAGGATTTGGACAATGTTACTAAGTCCCTTTAAGAGTACAACAGTCCTGAAGAATGTTACATTGAGATTAATAACAAGCTGCGCAATACTATTATACTCCAATCAGCATGGAATCTCATCTGTAGTTGTATTTCACAAGAAACTTGATTGATCTTCGCACAGAGGCATAAGAATATTTGAAACGGTTGAGTACGATTCAAATATTTACCTTCAAAATAGGTGGCAGTCATCATCCGCTTTCATGACCTGACTTGACCTTTGTTACGTGGCAATCAAACAATTTGGAGGTACATATTTGTATTGTGATCAAAAGTTTAAAATGTCACTCCATACTGCAGATATATATTTACCATTGCAAGAATATCTCCCTAACTTGTTGAGCTGCTAGTACCATGGAAAGAAGTATTGGTTCACCAAAAGGGAATGTGTATGTACAGTATGTGTGATGGAATTTATGTATGCCTGAAATTAATATTTCAACAAACTAAAACCAATATCCATCAATAATTTGATATACTCCTTCATTAATCACATGCCTAACAGACAATATATACATTTCATAAATGATACAGAATCTGAAGTTAATTTCCCCAAGTGAAACAGAGACTCACATAGATTTCATAAAATATGAGCCAAGCGGAAATTACAAGAATTCTATATTTACTTCTCTAGTGAGATCAGCTGAAAACTTCTCATCTAGCATCCAAAGATGAGTGGTTCCTGTGTTGGCCTCATCACGGTTTACCTACAACAAGAAAAATAATAAAAATGTAGATGATAATAACAACTACATAACTGGATTTCTATTCCTTTCTCATATTCAGCATCCAATCCTAGTAATAAATAACAATTTCTCATCTAGTATCCATAGGTGTGTGGCTCCTGTGTTGTACTGCACTGCAAACAGGTTGGCTTCATCTCGGTTTACCTACAGCCAAACAAATAAAATCAACACATATTATGTTAATTATAGTATAACTGCATTCAAGCCTAGTAATAACTAATGACTTTATATCTAACATCCAGAGATGTGTTAGTAGCTCTTGTGTAGTACTTGTGCAGCAAACAGGTTGAACTCATCAAGGTTTACCTACATGATAGATGGATCAAACAGAGATTAAACAAAAATACGTTCATTTATATTTCTGCTGTTTCTGAACCAATTTAAATTTTATCTTTAAAATCACATGCTCTTGCAAATATTACACTTGGTTTTTCATTACCTCACAAATTAATTATTTCTCTAAACGGAAACTAAAATATCCCTTTAATTTTGCTGTTAAACAAACCTTGATTTCGGCTTTTTCCAGACTCCTATAGCCCTGACGCTTGACTCCTGCATATGCATCAGCCCTGGGAGGTAAGACAAAACAAAACTTCAAAATACATCTAAGAATATCATCAAGTTTAAGAATGTCATTACTCTCTTAACCTTGATTTTCACATTTCAACTCTTAAATACAAACAATTACAAAACACTGTCTACAAAGAATTATTGAACACAAATAAAATTGTAATACTGTAGTTCTAATTAATAAACAGTGGCTCATGAATATATGAATATTCATGAGCAGCAGTGTGTTACTGCTTGTTACTGCTCATGAATGCCATTTTTAACTAACCACTATATTTAATATGAGAAAATGTAAATATGTTGATGAATGGTACTTCTTTTTTTTTTTGGGGGGGGGGGGGGGGGGGGCAAAAAGGGGATGCGTCTTGTACACAGCTGTACCGGCTACACACAAACAACACTATTTTTATTCACATTCTATCCCTTCCTCTGTTAGCTAAATTAACCCACTGCCTACAAAACTCTGTCATTCCCATCAAGTTCAAACACAGCAAATCATGTCCTAGGCCCCGTTGCAGAAAGAGATGCAATCGGTTGTAAAGTTGCAATTAATTGTAAGTCAGATCATGTGACTAAATACGCACTTCTGATTGGTTCAAATGCGCAATTTTTCTGACTTGCAATTAATTGCATCTCCTTCTGCAATAGGACCCTGGTTGGCAATGGATTAACAAAGAATCAACCAGCAACCGGAAGGTCGTGGGTTCAAATCCCGGCCGAGTCATACCAACATACTTGCAATTATAACAATGGTACCTACTGCCTTCTAGCAAGGCAGTCGGCATACATAGGAAGGAATAGGGTAATTATATTAAACATGATTGCTGTTATGCAGGGCCTCCTTGTACAGCAGTGTTTGTCACCCGGGTTAATTATCGCGCAAAGAGTCGAGGGGGGGGGGGGGTCAAATTGACCCCCCCCCCCCCAGTCAGCATATAGGGTTAAATATCCGTTGTGGATGTTTCCAATCGTGAGATCCCAAGTTTAAACCCTGCCAACCGGTTTATCCTTCAGCAAGACAATTTATCCACAATTGCTGCTCTCAACATAAGTGTGGACCCTGGTGAAGGGGAAATCCTTCATGTGGAAGATCTTCTCAATGCCCATGAGCCGCTTTGAAGGAATGCTCCCCAGGGAGTGGAGATGGTGCGCACAATGTGTGCTGGCTTGCATTGTATCCTATGACCGGGGTAATAATAGTGTAAAGCGCTAGAGATGATATTGTATCATATTAGGCGCTATATAAATCAAACCTAAAACTATTATTATCATTAAATAAAATGATATTGATATTATGATTTCCTGTTCCTGTAGTATGTAAGCATTCCCTGATCTAGCACCACCCACACATGTCTTCTCCTCACAAGGCCAGCCTGGCAACAGGACATACAAGAAAAGAAGGGTTCAAATGCAATTAACACTCATTTGGGAAATTCAGAAATGAACAAATGTTCACAGTAAGATTTTGTACAGATGTTTTCACAATGTCAGCCAATAGTCGAAAGTATTTAGGTACAATATCCCTGTACTTACCCTGTAGAGAGGTCCTTCAAACTTGTTGACATAGCTGTGAACAACCTGTTGAAAGAGAAAAGAATAAAAGGGATCATTTACTCATATTAATCACATCTTATTACATCATTAGGGCATTTTAATAGCATTCTGACCAGCTGCTGTAAATGGAATTACTGATCCACATCCCGCATGATATATCCCTTAAACATTGCCTCAAGGAACCTGGTGAGTCCATGTCAAATCTAGGAGGGAACAGGTTGATATTCACATTTGATCGTGTAATGGCATGCTCTGTATGTTACCTTCATTGGTCTGAGGCTGACCAGCTGTCGTATATATGGAATGACTGAGCTAGGTCCAGTGTGGTCTGACCCTTAGCATTCTTCATGTCCGTTTGCTCTAATCCTTAAAGGGGAAGGAACTCCTAGCCTTTTGAGTTACTGGATGTGATGAGAGCATAACTCCTGTCATTTCTAGTCACTTATTTCCTCATGAATATTCCCAATAATGAAAATAATCAATATTTGATGGACCACTGTCGTCTGCTTTCAATGCCCACAGGAGGCGGCCATTTCTTCAACTTCTCGCGGTGAAATGACGTGTCAGGCAGAGAACACAATACAGGGTTACGATAATGCTATTGTGTTCTCCGCCTGCCACGTCATTTGACCGCGAGAAGTTGAAGAAATGGCCGCCTCCTATGGGCATTGAAAGCAGACGACAGTGGTCCATAAAATGTTGATTATTTTTTGTACTTTTTATTAATAGACTCTGTAAATGTAATATTAACTTCCAGAATTTATTTAAATACCAGATTTATTCTCAACTGCCAAATTAAATTATTTATATAACAGTACAATTACTCGACCTTTGATATATTGTTTTAGTATAACGCCACTATTTTAAATTTTTAAAGATTTTAATGCAATATCCAAATTGTGTTTTAAATTGGACTTTTTATTTAATGGACTCGAGATATACACATGAATATTCATGAATTACTTATTCATTACTCTATTAATTTTGTTGTAATATTTGATAATCGTGATATGCTATTTAACATAAATATTAACTCCAAATAATTACTCAAATGCCAGATTCATTATCCACTTTAAATGATTTTATAGTAGTACAATGACGTTTTATCTTTTAATGCCAACGTTTCCGATTATTTCAGTGTAATGGATGTATTATTTGTCTTTATAAAATGTACTTTATTGTTATTATGTAATTGTATTTTGTAATAGTATATTATGCTTTATATGATTTATTTGATTGTAAAATTGTATACAATTTAGCTTTCGGGCTACGATGTGCAGTTATATGAATAAAACCATTTATCTATCTATCTATCTATCTATCTAATCAGGAATATTCATGAGGAAATAAGTGACTAGCAATGATAGTAGTTATGCTCTCATCACATCCAGTAAGTCAAAAGGCTAGGGGTTCCTTCCCCTTTAATGCTTACATTATATGCGCTATGTTTCCCGTATTGGCCCGAGGCTGACCAGCTGTCGTATATGGAATGACTGAGCAAGGTCCAGTGTGGTCTGACATTTAGCATTCTTCATGTCCAATTGCTCTAATCCTTAATGCTTACATTATATCATGGCACTGTATGCGCTATGTTTCCCTTATTGGCCCGAGGCTGACCAGCTGTCGTATATGAGTGCATATTAGATACTGGGACACAAGAACGTGACATTGACACCAAAATATTAATTGCTGTAAAAAGCAATGCAAACACATTTATTTACAAGTTTAACCATTGTCCAACTCAATCCAAAAGTTAGAAGATAGTTCAATAACTCCAAGTAGTCTTTTTAGCAGTTTGAAATGTTATTGTTTCAGTGCTCACGTACGTAACATGGTGTCCTCCTAATGTATGATTACATGACTAAAATACTTCATTCGAAATCATAACTGGGTAGTTCCATTTCCTACTGCAACTTGTCCATAATGAAACATGACATGAAGTTCTGACCCTGATATGGCTAATGTTATACCACATATATTGCAGGACACCGTTACGTAAGTGAGCACTGCAGGAATATTTAATTAAATTATCATTTCTGCATGTTAACCAACCAAATACCCCTAATTGTTTACTTAAGATCAGTTTTCTTCTTTCATGTGTGGGTTTGTTTTAATGCATACTTTCAAACTTGCTGACAAAATATATGTTAAAGACAATATTACGTATGTAACATGGACACCAAACTATGAAAATATAAATAAGTGAAATAAAATGTAGCAGGTACTTCATTTCAGTGACCCAGAGGCAAAAACTACTTATTGCTGGTATTTGGAGCTGTAATACCTTGGATTGTGACTTGCTGACAAAATATATTTTTATGGCAATATTACGTATGTAACATGGACACCAAATAGTCAAGTCATATATGAAAATAAAGATAATTGAAATAAAATTAAGCAGGTACTTCACTTCAGTGACCGAGAGGCAAAAACTACTTATTGCTGATATTTTGAGCTGTAATACCTCTGATTTTGATGATGTGGAAAGCCTGTTAGCCATCTCGATTTTTAGTGCTCACGTACGTAACCATACAATACAAGGTGGACACCAAAAGTATATGGGGTTCTATGTGCGATCGAGGGCCGATTGAAAAACAACAATTCCGTAGTTTTGTACCAGACACCTATTCAGACACCAAGGGTATTTTATTTCAAAGTTGACAGTCTACCAGATTGAAAAACATGTGGGTACATGACGCATGCTTATGTACGTAACAGGTGGACACGAAAGCAAAGACAAATGAACATAGACAAATTTTATACATAATGTAATCGATAGACAAAGCAGCACTTATTTTTTCCTTTCAGACTTGGGTCTTGGATGAGAATAACATTGGCAGAATTAACTGATCACATTCTTGAGATGAATGCTGACTATATCTTACGTACGTAACATCTAGGACACCAAGAGTTACGTACGTGAGCATGTTTTCATTTGCTCTCTATTTTGAAAAAATGTTATCATATTGAAATAAACAAGATTGGTCTGGAATCGCACACCAATGTTCTCAAACATATTTAGTTAAGGAAAGTGCAGGCCATAAAGAGAAGTATTTACTTAGCATGATTTATCATTATGTTTTTAATGTCACATTTTGGTGTCCTTTTTTTAAGAAAATATTTCAGAGAAATTGAATTTACTAAAGATCAAAATGTTCATGTCTCCTAAATTTATCTTATGTATCACCTGGCTATATATGGAATACAAAGAAGTAAAATATGACCCTTAAAGTGACAAGAATATAGTTTTGTAATGAATTAAAGTCACAAGAAAAAAATCTCTCCAGTATCAAATATGCACTCATATGGAATGACTGAGCAAGGTCCAGTGTGGTCTGACCCTTAGCATTCTTCATGTCCGTTTGCTCTAATCCTTAATGCTTACATTTTATCATGGCACGGTATGCTCTATGTTTCCTACATTGGACCGAGGCTGACCAGCTGTCGTTTATGAAAGGACTGAGCTAGATCCAGCATGCTTGTTTACACTTATCATGTTATAGTACAGCAATGCAGGAATTGATTTTTAATTTTAGGTTGCTACTTTTCCAATCTGATGGATATCCAGAAATGTTTGACATAAAGTCATATGGTTTTCAGGGGGCTATTTTGATAATTAGGGGGCAAAACCGCTCTCAGCCCCAAACAATTCCTTCCCTGTAGTACGGTATGATCTGTATGTACCTTCATCGGTCTGAGGCTGACCAGTTGTCGTATATGGAAGGACTGAGCCAGGTCCAGTGTGGTCTGACCTCTAGCATTCTTCACATCAGTCTTTGCTCCATTCTGTAGCAACGCGATCACGAGCTATTTTTGCATATATAATGAACTCTGTGACCTTTGACCTTTGACCTCATGACCCCAAAATCTAATCAGATCATTGGCCCCCCAAGATACATACATGTACCAAGTTTGGTCAGAATCCATCAATCCGTTCTTGAGATAACGCGATCACGAGCTATTTTTGCATATATAATGAGCTCTGTGACCTTTGACCTTTGACCTCATGACCCCAAAATCTAATCAGATCATTGGCCCCCCAAGATACATACATGTACCAAGTTTGGTCAGAATCCATCAATCCGTTCTTGAGATAACGCGATCACGAGCTATTTTTGCATATATAATGAGCTCTGTGACCTTTGACCTTTGACCTCATGACCCCAAAATCTAATCAGATCATTGGCCCCCCAAGATACATACATGACCCAAGTTTGGTGAAAATCCGTCAATCGGTTCTTGAGATAACGCGATCACGAGAACGGGACGTACGTACGGACGTACGTACGTACGGACGTACGGACGGACGGACAACCCGAAAACATAATGCCTCCGGCTACTTCGTTGCGGAGGCATAAAAACTTTAATTTTTCGCTTAAAGCCTTTTCGGTGACCTCGTACGCGAAAACGAAAACTAGACCCGCGACATAATGAATACATCTTGTAGAGATGACAAAGTTCTTCCAATTTCGAGACAATGAGAGCTCTGGCTTTTCAATTTTAGCTACAGCAGATAATCAAAAATGGCCAAAATTTTAAAGAAGAAACGGTTTGACCGCGCATTGGTTGCTAGGCGCGGCCGTAACTTAGCAATCGAATTACTTTGGGGCAAAAAATTTCGGGGTTTTCCGTCAGACACTTGGGGGAACAATTGGTGCGAATTTTAGCAAAATCGAAGGGGGTCGGGTGACAAAATGTCTGAAAATTGGTTGATTTGACGTGGATTGACCCATATAGCATTTATAGAGCGCCATGTTTCTAGGTGCCCTATTCAGAGGCGCATTATTACCCTTGGTCATCAGGTACAGTTCAAACCCACACAATTATATTGTGCACCATCTCAACTCCCAGGGGAGCATACTAGCTCAAGCTGCCCAACGGGCGCTGAAGGCTAATTAACACCCGACCAAGTACCCATTTATACTCCTGGGTAGAGAGCAGCAATGTGGATTAATTGTCTTGCTGAAGGACAAACGGAGTGGGCAGGGTTCGAACTCGGGATCTCGAGATCAGAAAGCGCACGCACTACCAATCTTGCCACACCACGTCCATGACTGAAATGTCTGAAAAACTGTGGTTAAATACATTTAGCTATACAGACAGTAGCATGGGCATCCATGTGAAGACAATTGTTTTCCTCAGGGAGTGGGGGGATAAGACAATAAACCTTCAGTCTTCAGATATCTTCCCCCTCTCCTATGCAAATACAGATTTCACAAATAAACACACGTAGCCACGTTTGCCATGGTAACTATATATTGGTTATAATTTGTTTTGGGATCCTCTCTAGATGCAATATTATTGAAATACAATAAATGTGAAGTTCCTGATCTACTTTAAATACCTTTACAATCTATGTTGAACTTGAACCCCTGGCTGTCCCTGAAGCCTTCATATTTCTGAATAAGTTTGTTGACCCCAGCAGCATCGCCATGGCGAGCAGCAAACAACAATAACTCCACATCCTCCTCCACCCCACTCTCCCTGTCAACGTCTCCTCCTCCTTTCTTTCTAACCAAAGGTCCTGAAGCGTGAGTCCCCATCCCTTGATTCATTCCTTCATCATCTGTTTTCCTGATACTTGATGCCTTCTCGCTATCTCCATAGTCTCCAGGCTGCCCAACATTTCTCTGCTTTACAGATTTGTTTTCACTTTCAACATTTGTCTTGTCATCACTCAATCCATCCTGAGCTGCAATCAAAGCATTATCCTCGAATGATTCTGCAAACATGGTATCTTTGAACTCATCCTGCTCTGTTCTCATCTTTTGACTATCTGCTGTAATGTTATCACAATGAGCATGATCCGCATCAAAATAAGTGTCTTTCAAATCAAGCTCCTGCTCCTTGTTCAAGTCTTGTCTTTTTGGTCCTTTGTGAGCATCCTCATCGCAGTCATCATCGTGATCAACCTCCTCATCATCATGCTCATCTTCATCACAGTCAAGGAAAAAATTTGCTTTTCTTCCATCTTTCTCTTGGTCAGACTTTTTGAGAGATGAAACAGATGTTTCCTGAGCAGCCCCCTCTGTGTCATCCAGGTCATCGTCATGGTGACAGTCTTTGTATTCTGTGCTGCTTCTGTCAGTCATTTTTCCTTTTCAAAGATTAACCTAAAAGATAATATTATTAGTAAAGTTTAGTTTTAAGCAACATAAATTAAAAGTTTACATTCAAATTAGTTCCAATTTGTGTTTGAATCTCTAGTATTGAGCTCTGCATCCCCAACTGAATCCTTATTAATCCCATAAACCTGAAGAAATACATTTTAAACTCTATCTAGTGTTAAATTCAACCAAAATCCAAATTCAAGATTTCTCCTTTCTTTTCCTTTATGAATTGTTTACTCGTTGCTTACGGTTTCCAACCGAGTGGGCTATGTACAAATCCTATGGCAATTTCAGAATCTCAAAGGGAACGGGTTAAATGTTCAAACTCCAAGGAAGACTTACAGAAGACTGTCATAATTCATACACATCTAAGGACAAATGTGTAGAGCAAGTTAGCCCTATCATTCCTGGATGTATAATACAGATGTTGACATAAACATGTTTTGTGAATGCTTGAAACTGAAACATACATGTAGGAAACAGGAAATGTAAATTTGTTACTTTGGCAAATCACAGTCACAGATATGTAGGGGCACTGATTTTCCGCGATCGCGGAAAATCGCGGAATTGACCATTTGAAAAAAAAAATAAAAAATAAAAAAAAAAAAATAATAAAAAAAAAAAAATTTTTTTTTTTTTTTTTCCTCTTTCTTTTTTCGGACCCCGTTCCAAAGAAAACGAAACCGGGACCCGATGGTGACGGTGGGGAACCGGTGTGATCGACCAAACCAACTCAGCATTAATCATTATTAAATGAATTTTAAAGATATTTACTCTCTGGCCTGTGGTAAGTCCTTCCTGATATCAGGCAGGACACATTCCCCCCAAATTTTGATGATTTGTGGGTGAAAATCATGATTTTACCCTACTCATTAAATTTTGTATGGAGTTCTATGTAAACGGAATTTGCAGTTTTTCACATGTACAAAGTCTATGGCAAAACGGAATTTCCGTTTTTCAGGCAGGTAAAAACGGAATTCCTGATTTTCTGAAACGGAAAAGGCCTTTTTTAAAAACGGAAAATCAGTGCCTCTAGATATGTGACCGGCTATAGCCTATAGCAAAACCCAGCACTTGTCGATAAAAATCAAAATGTACCTTTTCATACCATTATAAAGGCCTCATCACAAGCTTTCATTTCATGTTTTGTTAACTTAACGAAATTTTGGTTAATAATTGGCGAAACGTCGTGATCTTTTAGATTCCTTGTTGACCATACATTGCGAGACAAACGAATATCACTAGTGATATTATTTCCAATGGAAGATATGATTGTTTCAATTTTACAATCATTATAAGTCTTTTACACACATTATGCAGGGTTGCCAAGTCTCACGCATTGAGCGTGTGACACTGACACACGCATTTCACCCCTCTCTCACGCTCTCACGCTGATCTCTTAATATCACACGCCTTAGAAGCATATTGGAGAAAAACAAAAACAAAAGCATATATAAATACGTATATTAACATTCAGGCGTTCCGTATGTCGTGCAAAATAATGATAATATGCGCGTTTTCGCGTCAAAATCCGCCTTACCGGCCGTGTACCGTACATGGCCAGCCCGGTACACCAGCCGGATTTGCGTAAATTGCACCCTAGCTAGATGAACACGTCGCTCGGCGCACTCGGGGCGCGCCAGCCTCTTGTCTCCATAGGGGTCGAAACCATTTATGGCATGCATGCTTCCGATATATCCGGAAATACGATCGTGCCGCGCCGCGCTAGAAGAAACAAAACTCCCATATATCCTTGGTTTAGTGACATATATGAAATGTTATTTTACCTCATTAGGTATGCATCAGATTGCACGATTTCAAGTTCAAAATTGCAAAAGCTCCTTACCGTGGGACGGGGGACACCCCCCTCCCACTGCTCGGTCGCTTCGCTAGCGGGCCGCGCGTGATCGGTCGCTCCGCTCCCTCCCAATCTCACACGCTCACCTCTGCTTCAAAGTTGGCAACCCTGATTATGTAAACTGATAATGCCAATTTCTTCAAAACATGAATTACCGACAAGTGCACGGTTTTGCTATAGCGGGTCATATATCAAATCTTGGCAAAAAGTAGCCTTTTGTACAGGCCAATGGTCATATATTTCACACATAGGTACATTACATTTAGCGTTGTGTGGAGATCAACCTCTTCCGCCCGCTGCACTATCCAACGGTAACAATTTTTGTTAGTCGGCTGATTTCTCCCTCAATTTACCAGCAAATGCAAAAAAACTTTTTTTTATGTGATCCACAATTCATATACTTTGATAATAATTACCGACTTTGTTGTTTTGAAGACCGCAAAATGTAGAATAAAAATTATTTATTTCCCGTCCGTTTTCCTTACCGATGCGTCCTAAAACACAGCGTTCAACGGTTGAACGCAACAGTGTACGAATGGCTGGTATTGTTACCTCCAGTGGATTAGCATATATTGCGTGTAAATGGTTCACCTGTGTGAACCATTTACTTTGTAGATGTGATAATCACTGATAACATATTTGGCTCTTTCTTTTTGTCTGCAAATATTTGAAAGGTCGAGAGTTTACTAACTTGTGTGTAATCCTACGAGGAATCAATAAAAACATGTTCAAGGGCTATACAAGTATAAGATATTCATGTAAAAATTGATACTTTTCTCCTTTTTTTCATCTAGACATTTGCCATGTCGTTTTTGTCAAGTCTCAAGACAGTGGCTATTCAACAGCATATTGATTCTGGCACTCCGAATGTGCATCATGTGGATTTTTTGCGACGTGTATTTACTTTTACGGGACATTTGGCAGCTCAACTTACCCACTTCAACTTGCTCAACTCTTCAAGTTCAACTGCAAAACTGAAAACGGTGATAGAGCTAGAGCTGCACTCAATGAACACCACCGCCAGCAGTTTCCCGTACGCCTGGCATGCCTGGAGTACTGGCGAGAGAAGTCAGCAGTGCTCCGATCACTATTCAGCGGCTTCGATTCCCGTCCCGTTCTCTTACCAAGCTCAAACTAGCCTGAAAATAGACGAAATAAAGTCAAATAAGGGATAAGAATTCAATTAGGAGTACATGATAAACAAAGGATCTAATTCATGGCAACTGGTGCAAACTTTCGCGATAAAAACAGAACTCAAACTCAAAGGACGTCAACATACAAGCTGCGCTGTCTCGATCGCTATCACATGTTAATTCATAGTCACGTGACTAAGAGGGGGAAATCCGGAAAGTAACAGGTGACCATGCAATACATGTAATCATAGAAAGTGCAGGTGACCTCGGTCGACGTAGTCCCCAAAGGGAGGCTGTTTTAGAAGTATTAAGTGCAGG
The DNA here is from genome assembly GCA_037951105.1 of Echinarachnius parma. Taxonomy (NCBI): domain Eukaryota; kingdom Metazoa; phylum Echinodermata; class Echinoidea; order Clypeasteroida; family Echinarachniidae; genus Echinarachnius; species Echinarachnius parma. The sequence continues at coordinate 20,440 of JBAMJV010010234.1, read as the reverse complement.
CCCGTCGGAAGAAATGTTAAAGTGGTACGGTCACTGGTAAAAATTGGTGGCCCTCCCCGTTTAATTCGTAAAGTAACGCATGATAATGTGGCACGTCTTGGCGCTAGTCTGGATAATACTGATTGGTCTGCTGTGTACGATGATGTAAATTCATCTTACGATATATTTTTTAATATTTTTAATTGTCAATTAGATATTGATATCCCACAACAAAGAGATAAATCTTGTAATTATAAAACGTCTCCAAGACTCCCATGGATCTCTAAATCTTTATTACGATCGATAAATAGAAAAAATAACTTGTATTATTAATATAAACTAAAAGGTACGGATAAACTTAAATTAAAATATACTTCTTATAAAAATATACTTATTAAACTCATACGTTTGGAAAAAAGAAGGTATTTTGTTAATCGATTAGAATTATCTAAAAATGACATGCAAACAACTTGGAAGATTATTAAACAAGCAATGAATTTAAATAAAAATAAATCAAATATAACTAGAATTCGACAGGATAATGTGATGGTTGATGATCCTGGTAATATAAGTAATATTTTTAATATATACTTTTCTTCAATTGGAGAAAATCTTGCTCAAAATATTCCTGCTTCAGATAAACATTTTGTTGATTTTTTAAGTACTCCCAATCCTGATTCGATTTTTTTTGTACCTATTCATAAAAATGAGATTTTGGATATAGTCTCTAATTTAGATAAGAAGAACAGTTCAGGCTACGATGGTGTAAATAACTTTTTATTAAAAGGTATTATTGTTTCTATAGTTGATCCTCTCGTTCATATTTTTAATTTATCTTTATTAAATGGTCAAGTCCCGGATATAATGAAAATTGCTAAGGTCGTCCCCCTCTTTAAGAAAGGAGACAAACTAGATGTTAGTAATTATCGTCCAATTTCTTTGTTGTCCACACTTTCTAAAGTTTTAGAAAAAATTATATATACTCGTACTATTTCTTTTTTTAAGAATAATGATATTTTGTCTAACTTTCAATTTGGATTCAGGGAAAAACATAGCACAATTCATGCTTTATTGTCTTTTGTAGATAAGGTGGCACATGCTATTGATAAATCATTACACACAGTAGGAATTTTCCTTGACTTCTCCAAGGCCTTCGACACGATTAACCACAATATTTTACTCTATAAACTTTCTCATTATGGTATACGTGGGAAGGCCTTGGAGTGGTTCCGGAGCTATCTTTCTAATAGAAAGCAGTATGTTTCTTTAAATGATGTTAATTCCGAATTTCGTTATGTCACTTGCGGCGTTCCCCAAGAAAGCTTATTGGGTCCACTTTTATTTATTATTTATATAAATGATTTTTGTAAATCTTCCGATATATTGTCATTCATACTATTTGCTGATGACACTAATTTATTTTTTTCTCACAGAAATCCACATATTCTAGTAGAAACGATTAATATTGAGTTATTTAAGATTTCCCAGTGGATAAGAGCTAATAAATTATCTTTAAATTTTCAGAAAACTAAATTTATGCTTTTTAGTAAATCAATAGATTCTTTGCCCTCAAATATTGTTTTTGATAATAATGTATTGGAAAATGTGCCTTCTATTACATTTTTGGGAGTAATTGTTGATAATAAACTTTCATGGAAATGTCACATTGATAGCATTTGTAAAACTATTTCGCGTAATATTGGAGTTATAAAACGGTTACAAACTTGTCTCCCAATGAATTCTTTGTTTATGTTATACTCATCTTTAATATTGCCGTACTTAAACTATGGCCTTCTTGCTTGGGGGAACACGCATCAATCGTTTTTAGATAGGCTATTATTGTTACAAAAAAGGATTATTCGTATTATTTGTGATTCCACTGCACGCTCCCATACAGACCCTTTATTTTTTAATAATAAATTATTAAAAATTAATGACTTGTACTTATACCAATTAGGTCAATTTATGTATAAATATGATAATAATTCATTACCTTCAGCTTTTGATTTTATGTTTTTTAAAAATCAATCGGTTCATAATTACCCAACTAGACAGTCAAATGAATTTCATTTACCCCTTTTAAGAACTTTATTAGCTCAGAATACGTTTATTTATGATGGTCCTAAATTTTGGAACACTCTTGATATAGGTATGAAATTTTCAAAAGAAAACTTAAATTATATTTATTACAACGTTATGGTACTAGTTAACTTAATTGTTTGGTAATGAAAAAGGGTCATCGTAAAAAACCTTTCATTATTATTATTGTTGCTTATTCTGGAAATTGCGCAGCTATTTTAATGAAATAATATTTCTTATTCTCTTAATTTGTATGAATTTTTTGTTTTTATTTTATTTTATACATTTTCTTTTAGTCTTGCAGGTCCATACCTTCTCATTCCATACCTTCTCAATCCATTCATATTTTCTATATTTTCATTATCTTTTGTACAGCATCTTCTTGTTCATGTATGCTTCCACACTGCGTCTTATTTGTTCATACATTCATGTTCTCTTCAGTAGTCTCCGTAGGCACAACACTATTTTGAATTCTTATCAAACAGTTTTGTAATAATTACATGTTTTTGTAATACTGCACTGTATAATATTTGCTATCTTGTTTTTTTTTCTTCTTTTTTTTTTCTATTATTCACAATTTTTCCGTATTTGATTTTTCGTATTTTTTTCCGTATTTGATACTTTCATTACTTTGTAAAACATTAATTTTTGAGGGATTCCACATTCTACAAGCCATGCTTTTTAGTGGATCCCTCCATTTTCACTTGAAATTTAAACATACAGCAACATTCGTTTACTTTCTGTTTCCGCTTTTATAATATGATTATTTCTAAATGTCAAAATTGAATTGTATACCTTGTTTAAAAATCTAAAAATTTCGTAGTATCTTAATTCATTATATTTTAATCAATTATTATATCAACATACATTTTGATTGCCAATGTTTATAATTTATTGTTTATACTTTCACAAATGTTGTTGTGAATTATTCATTGTAAATATATGTACCTTCTTGTTGAAAATGAAATAAAGTTGAACATTGAACATTGATTGGGGGGCGAGGCACAACTGCGAGGGAGCGGAGCGAGGGGGCCCTTGGGCGCGAACACTGTAGAGGTCAGTGGGCGCGAAGCGCCCGAGGGGGGGGGGGGGGGGTGCGGGAGGGGGGTGTCCCCCCCCCCCCCTCCCACGGTAAGGAGCTTTTGCAATTTTTGACTCGAAATAATGCATCTGGTGCATACCTTGAAAGGATATTTGATAATACTAAATTAAAGAAATCATGACTTAAATAATCTCCCTCATGATAAGACCACTATACAGGGTGGCCCTCAAAAAAAAAACGGAACGGTGCACTTCCAAAAACAAAGTAACAAAATTATTATGTCCATCGGATAGAATATCTTTTCCAATGAAAAACGATACCAAGAAAATTTTTTTTGGTTGAGTTGTTTTTGTTTTAGGGCGCTGTGAGTGACACCATGTCAGGTTCCCATTAAATGTTTTGTAAATATTTACCAAGTCAACGTCTGATAATTCGCACTTACGGCCCGTTATAACGAGCAGTACGCGCGGCATTGGTAGTGTGCATTCAGCTGTGAAACGAAAGAATGGGCACAATTGGTCGATGCAGTAAGTGTGAATAATCGGGCAATGACTTGGTAAAAGTTGACAAAAATGGGAAGTATGGTCATTATTGTCCTTTTTGCAAGATTTAACTTCTAAAAAAAAAGTGGGGATTGTTTGTCTTGTATACAGGCAACCCCTGCATAAAAAAGTGGGGGATATATCCCCTATCCCTCGAGATCATACGCCCTTGGACACACTAAAACACACGCTGTTGATCTCATGTGTATATCCTGGTAGACAGACGTCGATCCGTTTTTGCGATTGGGGGGGGGGGGGGGGGGGGGGTAATTTGAAAATAAAAATAAAAAAACTGACAGAGCTAAAACTAAGCCCCACATTGGCATGACCGAAAATCTAAAGACGGGGTCTAAAGTCTATATCTTATTACAAAACAAGTTTTTATTATGCGCTCATTGAATGTGTCTTGATGGCTCGAATTAGACCCGAGTCAAGGGGGCACCCACATATGGGGGACTATTGTCCCCCCAAATGGGGTCCAGAGGGCGGGGCCCTCGGAAGCTTTTATATTACAGACATTCAGACTCCTATAATGTGTATAAAATAGTGAACCTACTCGTAGCGTATTTTTAAAGGGCATAGCGAGGAAAAGATTGAGCCTTGCATGATATGGATCCACGTTATCCTGTACTATAGAGCCATCGATAGAGTCGAGGGCATTTAAGCTCCCATGAAACTAAGCAAGGAGGTCAACAACTTTTCAGAAGTGGAGGGGGGGGGACATTGCGAGGAAGCGAAGCGACCGAGCGGGGGAGGGTTGTGGGAGAGGGTGTTCCCCTGCCACAGTATTTTGGGCGTGAAATTGTGCGATTTGGTGCACACCCGAGACAGAAATTTCACATAATATGAAGTGTTCAAGTGTAAGCTATGGAACCAAACATACATAATGATAAAGAAAGGGGGACAATCTCCTCCACTTTTAAATGTGGGGGGACATGATATTCCAATTTGATTTGTGTTCAGCGCATATGGACAGAATCGAAAGACATAATATTATTTCATTTCTGTGACGGTGTGCAATAGATGAGGGTCTAATAAACTCCGTTTGAGATGTGCGTTTGAGAAATTACATTGCCCAACACATTTGGAAATGTGAGTTCCCACAACAGAAATGAAACTTGCAATATGAGAAACTGTATGCGCGCGAAGCGCGCGGCAAAAAAGGATATTTGCAGTCCTTTTCAAACTATAACAAAAAAAGGAAGCTATTTTGAATGTTAATTATTGATAAAATGTGTCTTTCCCCTCTTTGGCATTATATCACTCGATTTTTCCTTCCTTATTTTCGGAATTATTTGGGGGGGGGGGGGGCGAAACGATATGTTCACCCCCAATATTTTCATTGGCGGGGCGACCGCGCCCCCCCCCCCCCCTTGCCCCCCCCCCCCCTTGCCCCCCCCCCCCCCCAGGCCTCGATGCCTCTGCTGGTATAACTGTTGTTTGTGGTGTACATGATGCGCTTGATGTAGAAGGATCATTTTCAAGATGGGGTGCAAACGGTTCCTTCGCCTTTCGGCATTTATTCATTACTGCACATTTCATAAAAAATTGACACGTCATTTACTTTTTACGATTGGTTACAAACTTCGGTATATATGATAATGATAATGCGTTTCATAATAATGGAAAAAGTGTATTATGTGACTTCGATGTTCGTGTTCTTCCATTAGCTGGTGACGATCAGCCTACATGGCATGACATTTATCATCCTCACACCTTCTCTCTTCTTTTCTCTTCTCTTTTCTTCTCTTTTCTTTTCTCTCCACTCTCTCGCTCTTTTTTTTTCTTTTTTTTTTTAGGCTGAAAAGTGGTAGGGACGAATCGGTACCATCCGTAGCGGCTCCGACGGGCCTGATTTAGTGGCCACCATAACTGTTGCCCTGGAGGGCCGTGAAGGGCTATAAATAAATGTACATCATCAGTTTGCAATTTGATTTGATTGAGTATATAATTAGTATAAGCCTATAAACATGATAAACAAATTGGAACAAAATTATGATTTAAGGATATGCCTATAGTATAGGGCAATTATAAAACGCCCATATTTCAAACAATGATACAAATCTATTTCGTTGAGAAAGTATTAATCGGTTCAGAAATGGCTGAAATATCAATAAATATATTCGATCGTATTTATTTGCGCCCTAAATAAATACGATGATTTATAAAAAATAAAAAAAAATGCTTACACTTTTTCAAAGATTTTCAAAAGCGTTTTTTTAATAGTTGTTGATGATCCGTCTCTATTTAATCATTATTTCAACAAAACAACAAATGCATAATTTTGTATGAAAAAGGGTTGAAACCAATGCCTTATTAGAGAGCGCCCTCTTGTGTTTTAATGATAATAGGCTTTTTACTTAGTCGTTTGTATTTTTGTATACCTTTCAGCATGGTGGGGTTATAAATATTAGTTTATAATGTTACTGTGCAGGTTTTGGTTACTAAGGTTCAGTCTTACCAAAACTGTACTACCCCTTTAATGTCGGGTCGTCATTTCTTTTTTTTTTTGCCAAATGATAGGGGGGGGGGGGGGGGCACGTGCCTCCCCCCCCCCCCCCCCCCCATCCGTAGCTACGCCACTGCAGTTACATGCATGTTACGTAAACTTTGTGATTGGTTGAAGCCCGCACACTTTCAGCTGCTCAGCTGACTTACAGTTACTATCAATGTTATACTAATAATACACTGTCTAGAGTGCATTGTGTAAATTCATTGCACTCGAGGCTATGTTATCTGTGCGATGTGCACGAGGCAACGCCGAGTGCGCATGCGCACAGCTAACATAGCCGAGAGTCCATGCATTTACACAATGTACGATAATAAGACTGTTGTATTATTAGTTTTATAAAACTAAGCTCAACCACGGATTGTTTCATTTTGCTGGATTATTGAAAACAGACTCGCCACGATTAGTAACCCAGTCTATCTACTCTCTAGAGTGTGAATTTGTTAAGGAATTTACAAAATTAATCATCACTTCTGCACTCGCTTCACTGAATTTGACTCTGGCAGCTCAGCAGATCAATCACAGTCGCCGAAAATCAGAAAATTTTCTCGTTAAAAGTGAGAATTATCAAATAATTGTATGCATTCCCATTCAAAGACTTCCCACATACCATATAATTTACGAAATTGCACACATTTATTTACTACAGAACAGATAATTTACAAAATGAAGCAATTTCCATCATATTTTTATCACTTTCGCAAGATCGTCTTCGATCGAACTATGTAAACAAGCATTGTGACGTCACAGCCGTGCAAAAAGTTGCGCAACCAAAACGAGTAATGCATGGGGTTGCACCCTGTTTTGCACGGTCGTGCATGTTTGTGGAAATTTAATGAATAGTCACGTGACAGGATTTAACCAATCACGTTACAGAATTCACCAGAGCTGTTTTATAAAATGTAATGTATGCCGTAAGACTCCCCGTTGGCAAGCTTAACAATAGTAACTAGGTCCGGCAAACTTAGCTTGCCTGACCTAGTTACTATTGTTAAGCTTGGCAACGGAGAGTCTTACGTCATACGCATAATATTTACATACATTACAAAGGCGGTATATTGTATCAACCTCGGGCCGGGTCCCGGGATGCGAATTTTTGCGTGCAGGTGTGCATCACGTGGAGGTGCCGCGGACATCGTCTCTCCACGGTATACTGTACGTATACGGGCAAAACGGGAATAGTCTGGGACCAATAATTGGAAGCTTTTGGTACAGGTTTGAGGCCTAGGATTTATGTTGCATGTTGTCATGGTTGTGTAGCTTTGTTGCTTGATAGTTGTTTGTTGGGTTTATGTTAGGAAATCGGGGCATGACTCACAATCAACTCGCTTCATTGCTCCATCATGTACCACTACCACTACCACTTTACCAGTGGGGAATTCACCTCATCGTTCTTTCCCAGAACACCAAAGACTGGAACAACTTACCGATGGATCCTGCCACCTCACCCTGTGTAGAGAGTATAGACATTCAAGGACTTGCTGAGTGTATACGCCTAAACTTCCCAACAGTCAAAATATGACTGTTTTTTACTTGCACGAACTTGTAAATAAATGTACCAACTTGTGACTGAATGTGAGGTGGAACTGGTATGCACCACATCTACAAAGTAAATGGTTCACCCCTGCAAGTCAAGGGGCTTACTGTATATGGGTATGCACACATGTCCCACACAGGGGCACAAACATTGCGTAATCTTCAAGTCTGAAGCTGCACTTTATTGGAAGTAGAAGAAGAATGGAGACGGTATTGGAGTCGGCATGGCTGATCTGAGGTCGTCTGGCAACAGGTGTGAGGTGGCCCAGCGAGCAGCTACACTGTACGGGCGGCGAACCAAGGCAAGAAGGTGCTCAGGAGGAGCTACAATAATGCGGTAAGTTGTACTACTACATTTCGTTATTGTGTGACTCCGAGTGAGTGTCTGTGTGAATGCACCCAAGGGAGGCAAGACGGAGCTCGATCAGGAGGAGCTTAATAGGAGTAAGTTGTAGTATATCCACGTCAAATCACCCAATTTTCAGAGAAATGTTCACCCGACCCCCTCCAATTTTGCTAAAATTCGCACCAAATGTTCCCCCAAGTGTCTCACGGAAAATTCTGAAATATTTTGCCCCAAGCCAAGGTCAAACGGTTGCTAAGATACAGCCTCACCTAGCAACCAATGCGCGATTCTTAAAAGGTGTTATAATACAAAAATCAGCCATTTTCAACTGCCCCTCACAGCTAAAGTGGATGAAGGAGCAAGCTAAATTTGTGTAAGTTGAAAGAACTTTAATATCTGTAAATTTTCGTGTACGAGGTCATAAAAAAATGACCTTCAGTCGTGAAATTTTAATTTTCGGACAGTGTTTAGGGGTCAATAAAATAGATATGACAACAAATAAATAAAAAGTGAGAATGTAAATCAATTTAACAACTTTCTAAAAATTTCAAGCTCGCTCCGCTTGCTCACATACATGATATTTCACAACCTCGGGTGTTATGTTACCCTTCATAACGCCATAATTGTAAAAACGAAGATACCTATACAATAATATTGAAACAAAAAATGTTCCGATGTGAAATTGCTAAAAATTTCAAGCTCGCTCCGCTCGCTCGAATAAATTATATTTCCCAACCTCGAGTGTTTATATATTACCCTTCATAACGCCATATCATAAGTAATAAAAACGAATATACCCATACAATAATATTGAAACAAATGGCAATTTTTTCGCTGTGAAATTGCTAAAATTTTCAAGCTCGCTCCGCTTGCTCGCATTATTAATATGTATGCAAATTACCGCATCATAATTGAAGACTATTCACTGTTTTCAATCATTTGAAAAATTGAGAATTTCACCTCCGATATGCACCAGATAGCTCTATTCTAGTGTAAAAATTGCCCTCCCCCCACTCGGTCGCTTCGCACCCTCAATGTATACACTTTCGCCCTCCCTAGGAAAATACCCTGGCGCCGCCCCTGTAGTATGGTACAGTTCACTAATAATACAAAAATGTATCCAAAAAATGCAAAATGATTGGCCATTCTTTTATATTACAGCTAAAAAATGTAATATTTAAAGTTCGAAATCCTCAGACATGGGTCCATTTTTCACAAAAAATCCTTAGACATGGGTCCATTTTTCAAAAAAAAATCCATAGACATGAGTACCTATTTACAGCAAAAGGACCCTTGGATGTGGGTAAGGGTTGGGAGGTCTCAACTAAATATCGTATAGTCAGAATTTCCTTTCCAGGTACATGTATGGACCAGATTGCACAGTTTCAAGTGCAAAAATGCAAAAGCTCCCTACCGTGGGAGGGGGGGGGGACACCCCCCTCCCACCCCCACCCCCCGCTCAGTCGCTTCGCTCCTTCGCAGTGGCGGATCTACGGGGGCTGCCAAGTTAAATTTGTGATGTGGAAAACATCACTTACGGGGGGTCAAAATAGCAAAAAAAATCTACCGATCTTACCACACCACGTCACACTTAGCAAAACGACATCACTGTCTTACGGGGGTTCAAAATAGCAAAAAAAAATCACCGCTTCGCGCCTCGTGGACGATGCTCCGCATCGTCATTCGGTCAACCCCCCCCCCCCCCCCTAGCAAAAAAAAGCTCTTTCGCAATATCCGGTGGTGATACGGATTTGGTTCTGCCCCCCCAAAAGTTTTTGCTCATTACGCCACTGAGTCCTGGTCCAACCTAGTAGAAGCATGAAAATTGGTGGAATCATGGAATGATAGACATTCAGCTATATTTTAGGGTACCACCAGTGAAAATTTGCTTCCGAAATGTTTTCTAGCATGAAAACGCACACGAAAATGAGGTTAAACCCTGTTACGCAACCATTTATTGGCCTGAAGTGGTTTTCAGGGGTTTTTGAATAGCTTCTGTGAATAAAACTAATCATGCTGCTAGGCTCATTTTTGCATGTCTGGTAGTCCTTAATGGGTACTTCAAGAAAATGCATACATTGGGTAGGTTTTCTTACATCATTGACCTAAAAAATGCATCTGAAAATGGTTAGAAAACACATTTGTTTACAATTATTGTCTGGTAACGTGTCTGTGTTTACACTTACAGGCACTTTCAAACTTCAATATTTGTAAGATGGAAAGTGACATAAAGCTCATATCTTCTAATCTGGTAGACATTCATCTATATTTTAGGGAACTATAAGTGAAATTTTCCTATCAGTGGGTACCCATTTCAAATTCAATGGGTACCAATTGAATTCAATGGGTACCCATTGATTTGCCAATGGGTACCCATTGAATTCAGTTTTAATTGGTACCAATTAGAATTTCAACTAGAATTTCGTCCTGGGCCACTATCTTGTTTCCTTTCGGGTGGGCACTATACAGGGTGGCCCAGAAGTAACGGAACGGGGCACTTCCCAAAATAAACTAACACAATCAACATGTCCATCGGATAGGGTGTCCTTTCCAATGAACAACGATACCAAGAAAAGTAATTTTGGACGTGTAGTTTTTGTTTTAAGGCGCTTTGAGTGAGGCCATGTCAGGTTCCTATTTTTGTCAATTTTTACCAAGTCAGTGTCTGATAAATGAGACTTACTGCCCGTCATACTTATTGACCAATTATGCCCATTCTCTCGGCACCGCTCGGCACACAGCTGAATGCACACTAACAATGGCACGCGGAATACTCGCATGTAAATAGGGCAATAAGTCTCATTTATCAGGCACTGACTTGGTAAAAATTGACAAAAATAGGAACCTGACATGGTCTCACTCAAAGCGCCCTAAAATAAAAACTACACGTCCAAAATTACTTTTCTTGGTATCGTTGTTCATTGGAAAGGACACCCTATCCGATGGACATGTTCATTGTGTTACTTTATTTTTGGAAGTGCCCCGTTCCGTTATTTCTGGGCCACCCTGTATACAGATGAAAGTCGTCTATAAAGTTCACTTGTTTATATAGCGGCCACATATCTATTTTCCCTTGGGTGGTGACCGTACATACGTTTTACTGTAATCTATGTTATTCAATAACTGGTCTACATGTATAAAGGTCACCTGTTTATAGCGGCCAATATTTTGATTCTCCTTAGTGGTCATTATTATACACAGGTGTGACTGTAAACGATATTTTGGGACTTGTCACCTGATTGTAGCGACCAATTAGTCTTCTCTACACAGGTTTCGTCTAGTGAAACCGCCGTGGCTAATATCCATAGAGCTATATAATATACAGCCCTATGGCATCTTTCAAACGGCATGCAGGCGATAGACAATCACAGAGGTCAGTGTGAGCGATCCACATCTTGTCATTAGACCAAATGAGAATTAGACTAAATGGTCATAAGCTGAAATAGTGTTTAGACGAAATGGCATCAGACGAACTGCTTGTATACCAAGTGGAAAATAGACCTATTGGTATTAGACGAAATGGTAATAGACTAAATGGATATTAGACCAAGTGAAATACAGACCAAATGGTTATATATACCAAACAGTAATTAGACGAATTGCATATAGAGTATAGACCAAGTGAAGAGTAGCCTAACTGAGAATTAGATGAACTGGTATTAGACGAAGTGATTATTAGATGAAACGAACAAAAAACAAAGTAGACGAAGTGACAATTGGCCCATTTGGTCATTAGACGAAACGGCAATTGCTTAAATAGGCATTAGACCTAGTGATGATTAGGCCAAATGGGTTTAGCCAAAGTGGAGTTAGACAAAGTGGTATTAGACCAAGTGAATATAAACCCATGTATTCAGAGGTACGGATTATCTGATACATTGGTTTATATTCACTTGGTCTAATACCACTTGGTCTAATCATCAGTTCGTCTAACTCCACTTCGGCTAAACCCATTTGGTCTAATCATCACTAGGTCTAATGGCCATTTAGGCAAAATGCCGTTTTGTCTAATCACCAAATGGTCTAATTGTCACTTCGTCTACCTTTTTTCTTCCTCGTTTCGTCTATTATTACTTCGTCTAATACCAGTTCGTCTAATTCCCAGTTAGGCTACTCTTCACTTGGTCTATATGCAATTCGTCTAATTACCGTTTGGTCTATAAACATTTGGTCTATTACCATTTCGTCTAATACCAATAGGTCTATTTTCCACTTTGTCTAAAAGCAGTTCGTCTAATGCCATTTCGTCTACACACTATTTCGGCTAATGACCATTTAGTCTAATTCTCATTTTGGTCTAACGATCGCACACACTGACCTCTGTGATGGCCACCGCCTGCATACTTTATGAAAGATTACATAGGGCTGTAATTATAGCTCTTTGGATATTTAGCCACAGTGGTTTCACTAGACGAAACCTGTGTATAAGAGAAAACTAATTGGCCCCCCTGTGGGAGGGGGACACCCCCTCCCACACCCTCCCCCGCTCGGTCGCTTCGCTTCCTCGCAATGTCTCCCCTACACTTTTGAGAAATTGTTGACGCCCTTGCTTAGTTTCATGGGAGCCCAATGCCCTAGACTATATCGATGGCTCTATAGTATTCATGATTACGTGGATCCATCTCATGCAAGGCTCAGTCTTTTCCTCGCTATGCACTTTAAAAATACGTTATGAGTAGGTTCACTATTTTATACAATTGTAATACCCATGCTAGGAGCAAATGTCTGAAATCTAAAAGCTTCCGGGGGCTCCGCCCCTGGACCCCCATTATTGTCCCCAAATGGTGGTGCCCCCCAAAGTCAGGTCTTCGAGCCATCAAGACACTTTCAATGAACGCATAATAAAACTTCCGGGCATGCCAATGTGGGGCTTTTCGCTCTCTCAGTGATCACTCTGGAAACATTTTCAAATTTCGCCCCCCCTCCCCCAATCTCAAAAACGGATCGACACCCCTGATTATCATATCAAACTTTACACCAACGTAACATTAGACCTTTAGACCAAATGGTCATTAGACTAAATGGGCATTAGACCATGTGGTCATTAGCCCAAGTGGGACATTAGCCCAAATGGGAGTAGCCCAACTGTCAATTAGACCAAACGGGAAGTTGATGAAATTGTGATTAGACCAAGTGATGAACTGCCCATCTGGATATAGCCGAAGTGGGTGTAGCCCAAATGGGTATTAGACGAAGTGATATTAGACGAATCGAATATTAGACAATCTGGTGATTAGACGAAATGGCATTAGACTAAGTGGGTTTAGACCAAGTGGATATTAGACAATAAGGGTATAGCCCAAATGGTTATTAGACGAACCGGCTAATGGACCAAGTGGTTGTAGACGAAATGAGTTTAGACTATATACGATTAGACCAAGTGGATATTAGACGAAGCGGGTTTAGACCAAGTGGGGTTTACCAATACATTTTGGGGCCATGAGGTCAAAGGTCAAAGGTCACAGCAAATTAATATGCAAAAAATATATTATTCTCAAGATATTTCAAGAATCCTAGAAGGATTATTGTAGTTTATATTTATCTCCAAAAAAATGCCAGAATTAATGTTAGAAAGAGTACTGTAGACCAAAGAAAATTCTATGAAAATGTTTGGGAGCACAGGTCAAAGGTCACTCGGATAATTACCAATTCAAACACAAAAACTTACTGACATTGAAATTAAGGCTGAGTCGGTTCAGTCGATAAAATCGGGTCCTGACCGTTACAATAGGGTCCCGACTGTTACAATAGGGTCCCGGAAAAAAAACGGGCCACTGGTTCCTGAGAAACGAAACTGGACTTAAAGTAGCAGTTATCAAGTTTCTTTTATAAAACAAAGTGGTTAGTTAAAAAAAAATATGAATATTCATGACTCATGATCGAAGTATATAATTAATGACCTTACTTTATACTAGTCATTTTTTAAAGAAAATTATACACATTGCTAATTCCCACAATACTACAGGGTTACAATTTTTTAATTTTTTTTTTGTTTAAATCGGAATATCTAGTTCCGATCCGAACCAGTTTATCGGAACCCGGTTTCTAAAATATCCGACATGACTCAGCCCTACAAAATCTAATTGAAATAATGCTACATGAAACAAATCACTTGTAGATATAATTATGCACTGTGCAGACATACAATTAAACATTTGTATGCTAATTTGAGAAATAAGGTCGAAGGTCTAATATTTCATTATTGCAATTAAGTATGTATTTTGGTTTTGTATTTTGAATTTGATGGTTCCACAAACTAAATTCTGAAAGAGATAAGAATAAAAAAAAAAAAAAATTTTTATTAATAAAGGGCGCTAGGCTGCACATTTGGGTCATGCGAAACATTATTTCAGAGCATCTGGGTTATAAACCCCTCAAAAAAAGTTCGGAAACTCAACATTGATCGATTATATCACTCTTATTGTCAAATGATATTTTTTCTTTTAGTGTCATCGCAATGCATGATGATTTCCCTTTAAAATGGTACATTATTTGTCATTTATTTCAAATCAGGGAATACGCAGTGCGTTTCAGAATGGAGGACGGTCAGAAGTCAAATGTCGCAAAATGGGCCGAAAGTATTCAATTGGGAAATTTGACTCTTGTGTCGCATTTTTTAATGTTCAAGTTGTATCGAAGATTGTAGCGTGTTCAAATGATTTAAACTTATCAAATTTGGTATCATTTTAAAGCCCATGTGTCTATCTTTTCAAAACAATTATGTCCGTAACAATTTTATTAACAGGTTAAGTATGGTACAGCTGAATATGGGGAGGGCCGAAAGTGAAATGTTGCAAAATGCATTTAATTTTGTGAAATTGAAGGCGTTGCATCGAAAAACAACTATTGGAGGAGATGTTTTGGGGTTTTACATTGCATAATCATCAGTAACTTTAACATCATGTGAAAGCGTGTTTATTTTCCCTTAAAATCATGTCTCACCTGTAATAATTATGCTATTGGGGTGTGTGCAGTAAAACCGGATATTGGGGTCTATTAATGCTATGAATTTAAGACCGTGGCTTCTTGTTTCAAGATTCCGGTAAGATATTGTTGTATTAATCGTAACTCTATCATCATTCCGTGTTGCACTATCGGAAAGCTCGTTAATTTATCTTTAATATGATATCTCATTTGCAATGATTATGCTGAATGTGAGTGTGCAGTACAGGAAACCCACACACTTGATGTATTAAAAATGCATTAAATTTCTCTAAACCTACGCAAACTGGCCAGAAATGGCATATTAGCGCCCTCTTTGACCGTGTAGGTATGCCCTTATTACCACATATCAAACGGTAGAAAGTCGACATTGCAACGTGTCATTTTGAGCCCCATACATTTAGAGGTACTACACACACCTCAATCACATAACCACTATGAATGGGGCATTATTTTATTGACAAATTAACACGCTTCAACATGATGTTGAATTTCATAATGATTATGTAAAGTAAAGTACTAAAATGTCCCCATAAAAGGTCGTTTTTGGATGCAACGCCTTCAATTTCACACAATCAAATGCATTTTGTTTACATTTTGCTGTCGATCTTCCCCAATATTCACCTTAATTGTACCTACCCGGCTTTCATAATCATTCCAAGTGAGGTGTCATTGGAAAGATAATTAAACAGGCTTTTGTCTGACACCATTTTTGACAGTATCTCTTCATTGTCAAGATATTCATCGTCGAAAGAATTTGAACTAGAGAAAGACCGTAATATGGGTGTCAGACATTCCAACTGAAGTTTCTGACATTCCCCCATTCTCAAATATATGCGCATACCTCGTAATCGTGATGCTTACGAATTTGGTATCATTTTAAAGAAGTATACACACTCTTTCAAGTGATACCAAATATAACCATTATGATTTCATAAGGAAATAGATATAATCGATCAAACTTGAGTTTCCGAACTTTTTTGAGGGGTTTATATTACCCATTCATCTTGAGTTCTGTATGTTCTGGATCACTACATCAAAATAATAGAATCTTATTCATCTCATCAATATCTCCCAAATATATTTAGAGGTCACGCTGTTATCGTCACACTGTTACCGTGCACAGATACGTTTATGATATCATATTTACTATGATCATTGGATTTGTTCTACATTTTTATTTGGATGCTCTATAGCTTGACGTCTAGTACAAAGAATCAATGTGACAACATAGCAAAATGTTCCTGTAGTTCACAGAGTTTGTTTAAGTTGCTTACCATGTACTAAACCCATGTCATTTTGCCGTCACGCTGCTACCGCAGAATGATATTGATATTCATAATTCATAATTTAGTGGGAATTTGATTTTCTTTCCTATTGTAAATAATTGGTAGGATAGTGGTAACAGATACATATCAAAAATTTGTTTCTGGACATTTTTATTTTGTGAGTTAGTTATACTTTCATCGTGAGAAACACCCTCCAGTGCACGCTGTTACCTTGGGATTGCCCTATATCCTCGGGATTGCCCTATATCCTCAAATAAGCAATAATTTTCTTTTATTTTTCTTCAGTCATGTTCCCAATGTGTATTAAAGATTTTTCAGCTCGGTTACCACCTTGACAACCTCTGGCAAAGCATGTACTTAGAAAGGTAATTTACCTAATTTGCATATTCCCAGAAATCAGTAAAAATCATATTGTAAACCCGGAAGGTTAACAAGACAAGAAATACAACTTTTCCAAGGTTTTAGGGGGCAACAAATCCATTTGTGATACTTAAATCGATGTATCACCTTTGCAACCAACATGAATCCAAGATGGCCGCCTTTGGCATTTTAATTGAGATAATGCTATTTTACACTTTAACAGCATTTATTTTATGAAACGTACTATTTTTTTACTGTAAGCACCCATCTACACTGTAATTCAAGTGTTCTACTTGCTATTTTCAATAATTGAAAGTCCAAACATTATAATATTGATCTAATATAACTAAAAGAATGAAGTTGTGTATCATAACATGTGAAATTTGATGAGCAGCCATCTTGGATTTGACAAGGTTGCCATGTTGAAAATAAGTATCAGAAATGAATTTGTCGCCCCCTAAAACCTTGGAAAAATGGTATCACTTGTCATTTTTACTTTCCAGTTTTCTAATGCAGTATTATACCGCTTAGCTTGCCGGACCTAGTTACTATGGTTAACCTTGACGACGGGGAGTCTGACGTCATATGCATATTATTTGCATACATTACAGAAGCGGTCTATTAGGGGCAGCCATCTTGGATTTCAAGGTGTTGCCCGTATGGCACATGCAAATGAGCACCTGAAATGGATTCCTTGCCCCAAATTACTCTAGCAAAATTGTTTTGATCACTATTGTATTATTTCTTGACCTTTGACCTCTGACCTCTGACCTTATTTCAGAAATATGCAAATTTAGCTAAATATCTTGATAATGCTTATAAAAAAAATTGCCTAAAGTTGCTGAGGTGGCAACAAAGCTGAAATTTATTCTACACCCTTCTAGAATATGAATCTGTAAAAAAAACACATTGTACTACAGAACGTCGCCAGGTCTAATACACAAAATATAGGACCACCTACAGGACTATAATGCAGCAAATGTATTTAACCCCTTGCAGGGGGGTCTAGTGAGACCATATCAGGTTCCCATTTGTGTCAGTTATCTGTAGATACATAATTTTTTGTATCAAATCTTATTTTACACCCATTTTACCATATCAAGTTAGTTTTTACATTTATACATTACCAGCTTGACAATATGTTAGATTGGAAAACACCCTTAAAATGTGTCATGCGAGTCTCAAAAATATGTCCATATTTTAGATTGCTAAAAAAGTAGTAGATAGTATGAATTGTAGTTGATTACTTTTGAAGATCTTAGGGTCCTCAATCATACCAGCAAAGAACATTTCCATATATACTCCGCAAAAAAAGAAACTGGACACTTGTATCAAGCCAAATATTTCATATTCATTTACGATCAAATATATGATATTGTATATCAAATAAAAAAAAATGGCCCTCTTCAATATTGGCATACAATCCAGATGAAATCATTCATGTATGACTTGTCACGGTCAACTAACCACAGCAAGGTCTGTTTTCAAAAATAGCAAAAATGGAACATCCACTCAACCATGAAAATGTTGATAAGCATAATCTAAAACGCTATATTCATGACATGGCATAATTGTTCAATACAAATGTGACCTTTTTTTATCTTCATCTCAATAAAAAGTATAAATGAAGACAAATTGTGAACGTTATAGGTTTTTATTTTCATCCAAAAGTAACAAAATGGGGAATTCCATGGTATGGTAAAGGTTTATTAGTCGAAACCACAGTTTGTGCCCTTATTTCAGCATGAAAAATTGTATAAATTCTTCTCAAGAATGCTACCGTAGTCCAAAGATCTTCAAAACCTGATGTTAAACCATTGGTTAAACAGTTGGGCACTGGGCAGTCTTTAACATGACATTTCTCTAGATAACTATGGTTAAAATTGCAGAGAACACACAGAAACAGACAAGCTTCATGCCTCTAATACAGACCAGTATGATAATGCTCTTATAACCTGGCCCTGTTTTATTGACAAATTTGTATTTTCAGAGTTGTTCATAACAATAAAGTAAAATAATGTCATAATTTACTTGCCCCGCACATCTTGTTTTAAGTGAAACGCTCACAATCATCCTGATAATTTCAGTCGAATGGTGTGGTCCTTCATTGTTTTTGCTATTTTTGAAAACAGACCTTGCTATTGTTAATTGACTATGGCAGTTCATGCATGAACGATTACACCTTTAATTTATACCCTGCATGCAGAGGACTAAATTCCCTTTAATTTGATGTATGATAATATACACTTTATCGTACATAAATATGAAATTTTAAAACTTTTACAAGTGTCCAGTTTCTTTTTTTGCGGAGTTATATATAAGCCCCTTCATTATGAAAAACGCCTGAACAAAGTCAACTAAGATTTTGTAGGGTTGTCACGTGAGTCACATTTTACAAGTTTGTGAAAATTAAGAGAATGATTGAATTTTGTTTTTGAAAAAAATAAACTCTGCCTTTAAAATAATTTATGTAATCTATTCTAATTATAACATTAAAGGTAAATATTATATTTATCAAATATCAAATTTGGTAAATACAGAGATTGTTTTTTATATCAGACATCGCAATGATAGATGAGAAAGAAAAAGGTTATGTGAACATTTTCAGGGACTCAAAGTCCATCAAAGTGCATCAAATAGTGCATCAAAGTGACTTTCAAGTTTCAAGAAGAACTTATGGACACAAATCCAAAAATGCAAGTGAACTTAAAAAAAGGTAGCATCTTAAGTGTTCCATTCCACCAACAAGTTCACAAAAATATGTTTCCAGAAAGAAAAAAAAACATAATTCGAAAACGCCTCACCATTCATGCAGTCTCGATTTGCATAGACTAATGTGTGCAGAGCGAATGAATCACCCGGGATTATATTGTCTACAAAGGTATACGTGCGTGAATCGCATTGACGCACTCGCAAATGTACGAACCAGGAAAAAAAGTAGTGGTTCCGTAAGTGGTGAAAATTAATTGCTTAGTTTATGAATTGCACAACCCTTTGCAAAATGTTGGGTATCTATTTGATATCACAAAACGGTCCAAAAACATATAATAATGTGTTGTTAGTTGCCTGGTGGTCCCCTGTAAGGGAAAGTTTAACTTTGATCCATTCTAAAAAAAAAAGACTTTCACCTGACAATTTTCACCTGACAAGTACACAACAACAAAAAGAGATCATCACAATTTTACCACTCGAAAATATACTTTTGACGTATGACTTTTCCTATTATGACATTTTTTTTTAGTCGAGTATGATAGGAGTACATGATTCAATAAGATATGATTTTGCCCGAATCATGTGACATGCTTTTTTTTTAAATGGATAGGCCAAGCCTAGTCATTAAATCATGCACGCTTGTATACGAATGGCTAAATTGTGCACCATGTCTAAGTATACATACTACAGTTTTTGAAATAATAGTAGAACTTCAAATACCATATGTCCCAAAATTAATTACAACGGGACTAATTTCTGCAACGATAACTTTAAAGATAGTAGATCAATAAGAATGATATTTCGGGGTATGAAACTATAACTTATTACCTAGATCTTGCAGAAAACTCTATTCGATTTGCTTCAGTGGTCATGGAGAATTGGGGATCATTGTAAATCATGTCATGGGTCCTTTTCTTCCAAGTTTGACACCTGGATGCTCTTGGCACCCATATACAGGGTGGCCCAGAAAGAATGCAACACCTACGATTGTTATTTTCATCAACATCATCTACCAAATGTCATTGTTTTATTGTTTGATTGGGTATAACATTCTTTTTCCAACAAAATGATACCATGATCATTGATTTTGGGTAAGGCGTATGG